>JANZXP010030089.1:0-12780 GCA_027576715.1 Erythroxylum flavicans
GTTTGTACAAGTCTTTGATGGCATTCTAAGCCACATTACAACATCATCTCAAAGTCTCAAATTACAAAAGGGTTCTTAAACAAATAAACTTGTTGCTTTCCTAAAATCAACTCAAAAATAAAGATTGAGCAAATTTGGAGAATTTCCCTTAGGCTTTTGATCACTTGATCTCTTAGCTATCACCTGAAGATTGGGTAAAAAGGAGGTGAGCTTGAAAGCACGTAGGTAACAGTTTATAATAAAAGGATAAGCAAAACTTTTGAAACCATTTTACTTGTCATCGAAAATTTTCATTGAGTTTACAAAACACATGTTTCTTAAGCTTTCAGCCAAAATCCAAAAGTTACAAAACATGAATGCATCAAACTTGTTAACATACATGAGCACATAAGCACATAAGAATGGTTTGGGTAGGTCCAAAATAGAACGTACTACACATTTTCTATAAGGGTCCTGTGTAGCCGTGAACAGAACGTATTATCGCATTACCATAAAATGGTTTTGCGTAGCCATGAACTTATGGGAGTCCGTGAAGGAGCTCTATGCCATTAGCGGGCTGGCAGGAGAAGCCTTTAGTCAAAGTGCACTTGACATACTTAAGGGACCAAACCAAACTCACATAACACATAATTCATGACTTGTAAACTTGTTGCCCAAAATGGCACTTTTTGGAAAGCTTGCTTTTCATATACTTGAAAACCATTCTTGAAAGCATGATTTCATAAATATGTATCTTTTCAGAAATCACTTGCAAAGTCTTTTTATAAATCATCACACAATTCATGTAGCAGATTTCACGAATCATTTAAGAACAATGAATGTAGCACTTATGATGCATTTGAAATCAGTAAACGTCTTTGATTTAAAGAAAAACAGTAGTGGCTTATTTACTCTACTATAAACATGTACCCACCTTGATTTCCTTGCTTAGAAACTTGCTCAAAAATGCTTCTTCTCTTGTTCCTCTTGCCTTTCTTAATCCCTTGCTTCTTTTGTCTTTCTTGATTTCCTTGATTCTTCACTAAGTGAAGAGATCCTTAGCTCAAATGGAAGCTCTTCTCTTCCTCTACCGTTTTCCCTTCTTGAACAAACTCAAAATCTCTCTTGAAGGCTTAGAAAATTGAAATCCTAGCTTGTTTTCTCTTCTTTCTCTCTCTCTTCTCTTTTTCGTGCTTCTTTCTCTTCTCTCTTTTCTCATCCACGAATTAGCTTCTTCTCTAATCCAAGACAACAATCTTCTCCCCTTTTATACCCTTAACAATTTGTACAATGTCTATTTTACCCTTCCTTATATGTCTTATGTTCTTTATCCTTAATTGTCTCACCAAAAGCACCCTTGAACATCCTTATAACCTTAACATTTTAATTCAATCAACCCATATCATATAATCTTTCTAATATCAACATAATAATTAACTCCACAACTTTCATAAAGATTTTATAATTGATGTAAATCGTACTTATTCATCAAGAAAAAAATTTGGGGGCCAACACCTATTTGGCAAAAATTAAAATCCCAAGGGAACTAAACAATAAACATTTAAGCTATTTCTCAATTCCTTAAATAATTGAAAACCACAAAAATTCCCAACTAACTAACTTAATAATTTTGCTTTCATTTTTTAAAAGCCTAGTTCATCAAATCCTTCCTGTCATTCAATTTTTTGTTTTATAGTTCTTTTACCATTTTAAATAACAAGTCTTTACATTATTTTATCCCATTCTATTAAGAGAATTGTTTCGTCTCTTTCATCATCATTTTGTTTGAATTACAATTTCATATAAATTAAATTAAAATCATCTTTTTAAATGAAAATATAAAAGTTGATTTAGAGCTCTATGTCACAATCTACGCATCTTTAGTTATTTGATTTGAATCCCTAGGCTAGTTCATCAACTTCAGGGAATCCATTCACATATTTTAATTTCATTTTAAACAACTGTATGTATTTTATTTTAAATCCTATGTAAAACCATAAACTCCAAGGAATTTAACCATATATTTTATTTTCTTTCTTTAAATTGCTTTTATTTACTTGAAAAAAAAGTTTTTTTCTCATAACCACTAATTTTAAAACCTTTTTAAGACTTAAGTAACCATTTAGGCTGGTAAATACGACCCCTATCACCTTCTCTATTTTATAATTAGATCCTAAAATTATTTCTATAGTTCGGACCTTTTTAGTTCCTTTCATTTAAATTCTTTTTTATCATTCCTTAATAAGGTAAGGTGGTGAATCCATTAAAAGTATATTTTTGATTTTCAATCTCATCTCTATTTAAGGACGACTAAAAATGTTAGTAAATAGTAAGTCATCTTTTAATTAAAATTTTAGCGTGTTTTCAATTCGTGGGCTCAATCATTTTAAAAAGCCTAAGCCTCCAATTTTCTTTTAGCAAGTGACCTTTTTTCATTTAGGAATAAAATTTATTTTTCAAACCTTAGACCTAAAATTTTCATAAAATCCTATATCTGTAATTTCCATTTTAGAATTAGAAACTATTTTTGAAACCTTATGATCTAATAATTTTACTAAGTTTCTAGACCTAGTACTCTCTTAAAAAACCAACTTCAAATTAACTTATTTAATATTATCGAACGATATGAGGTTTAACTCATAGTTTTGATGATACATTACTTAATGTGCATGAAATGTGTACATTTTTTTAAGTACTTTACCTAATTTTAATGTTAAATTACCTTGTTTTAATTAGCTTTTATTATCTTTTTAAGAAATTATGCAAATTGGACATTAATAAGATATTATTCAAGAATTGGTGACCATTATAAGCAAAATCATGAGGAAAATTCACAATGTTTAGAGGAACATAATGTAGCCCAAGCTTGGCTATTAAGCCTTATTTTTTTAAGGATCAAGTGTAGTAAAGGACATGAATTAAGCCACAATCATTTTAGAGAACATTTACATATTATAGGAGAAATAGAGAAATCTACAAGTAAAAGACAGTTAAGCCAAAAGTTGTGCATTGATTTTAAAGAAATAAGAAATCCATGGCCTATTAATACAATCACGCCAAAAGCCCTATCCATAAATTGGGCTATAATTATACCCTGGGTCGTGTCCTGAGTGAGGTAGAACGTATTTAAGTTTGGAAACCCTAATTTTTGGAGGACTTTAATTGAATTGTAGGGAAAACACATTAGACATATCTTTTTTCCACTAAGAAACTAGCGTTAGCGATCGAGAGGCTCCTTGGATGCCAACTTTAAATTATTTTTCATAGAATTTTCAATATCCAAACATCATCTCAATAGATCCAAATACTGCAAAAATCATGAGTTTATCTAAATTTATTTCTATCGTGAATTTTTATTTTTTAATATACTTTATTGTTAAATGCTTTCTTATGCTTAGGTAGAAAAAAAGATAGTGGTTATATTTGTAAGGATTGAATTGATTTAATTTACAATATGAGATATATTTAGCTGAGCTAACTTTGATTGGTCTTAACACTAATTTATTCATATTGGCATTTAATACAATCAAAATTTTACTTATGGATGATTAGAGAGCTTGCTTGTGAGTAGACCATAGCTTTCATAGAGGGCGTTAAATGGGTTGCTCGATAGATACCTACGTGAACTTCTTGAAGTTAGGATGAAACATTTCATAAAATTTTATAATGCTTAATATGTTAGAAGGATCGTTAGTAATGGTTAAGATACAAGTTAAATAGCTAGAAAAGTAGATAGTTGTAGCTCACGTGCAATTTTAGTTTTTAAGAGGTCTCATAAATTTAGAGAATATATCCAACCTAGATTAATTAAATCATAAAATCAAAATTACTATTCTAAATATAGCTATTTGGTTGAATTATATTTTGATTATTTGACTTATCATTCATTTCCTTAATTATTATCTAGGTTTAGTTTATTTGATATTTTTATTTAAAATCCATAAAAATATTTTTCTATTTTTATATCTAGACTAGTTAATAGTGTTAGGCTTTCTAATTCACTCTAATTCTTGGTGGGATTCGACACCTACTTACCATTACATTACTTGATAGACGCACTTTCATAATTAATGAATGGTAGATTTATATTAGAAAAAAATGTAGTTGCATTAACACATATATGCATAAATCATACATAGATAACTAAATTATGTTGTATTGCTTTATTTGTTTTTAGAAAACATGTTAACTAATTTTCTAGTCTTGTATATATGTTCTCTTGATTTATTTTATTATTTTTCATTTAGTTATTTATATTTTATTTTTGTTTCACTTTATTTATTTTTATTAGAATTTTAGGGGTAGTTATGGTATATGAGAAAAAGTTGATAGTTTGTATTTCTCAAAGAAGATCTAGAACTTGAGAGAACTAGTTAAAATTGAAGGGAACAAGCTAAGAGATATAATGAAAAGATAACCTAAAAGCATGGAAGAATAATGAAGAACAATGATAGAGTATATTGAATTATGAACTATATCACAAGAGACCACAATCAATCATTGAAAGGTCAAAGATAAGTGCTTATTATTTTATGATTAAACACAATGTAATCTATATGCTTTAATAGAATTTATAGTTTACTGTATTAACTGGTGAGGATACTAATGCATATATTGCCAACTTTATAGAGATTTTTGATACATTCAAGATTAATGGAGTCGCTAAAGATGCCACTAAGCTTAGTTTATTTTTATTAAGACTGAGTTATTGAGCGAAGCAATGGTTAAAATCATTACCATCTATATCAATTACCACTTGGGAGAGTCTTGTAGAGAAGTTCCTTTCCAAATTCGTTCTACCATATAAGACATCAAAGTTGAGGAATGATATCTCTTCCTTCCAACAATTAAAAAATGACAATTTATATGAAATATAGGAGAGATATAAGGATCTATTTAGGAAGTGCTCATACCATAATGTTCTAATGTTGATGTAAGTCTAAATATTCCATAATGATATGGTAAAATCTACAAACTAGATGATAGATATTACAATAGTTGGAACATTGAGCAATAAAATTTTTAAGGATACCTTAGAGTCAATAGAAGACATGATAATGAATAATTAACTATAGTAGTTGGCAAGGGAAAAAGTAAATAGATTAGCTAGGATCCATAATATAGATAACATGAATATATTAACAAATTAGATGTAGATGATATCAAGAAAATTAGACAACCTGAGCTCAACATCAAGAACAACTCAAGTTATAAGTTATGAATTATATTGGGGAGGATATCAAGGAATAGAGACTCAAGCTAGGGATAATATTAGTTAATCATTGGAGCATGTCAATTTTAAGTTAAGCTTAATAGAACAACTGCTAAGACTAATAATTAAAAATGGAGAAATCGTCCAAATTTCTCCTAGAGCAATTAGTAAGCTCATAGACCTCTATTTTTAGGTTTTTAACAAATTGTGCAAAAGAGAAGTACAAAAGTTTAGAAGACATGATGAGAGACTTTATATAAGAAATTACTTTTTGATTTCAAACTCATGAAGCTTTGAAAAGGAATCTCAAAGTTTAGATAGCTGCTTAAGTTAATAACAGAGAGACAACACGACACCTTGCTTAGTGACATAGTACCCAACCTTAGGGAACATATAAAGGAGGTTACACTAAAAAGTAAGGAGTTGACTAACACCAAAAGGGAAGAAAAGAGCAAGGTTAGGACACCACTTAAGGAGTATTAATTGAGAATTCCTTACCTTATTAAAGTATTTTAGGTGATCAAAAAGGAAGAAACTAGTACTCAAAAGGAGTACAAAGAGGAAGACCCTAAGAAGAAAATCACAAAAACAAAACTAAATGTAGGAAATATTAAAGTCCTCTAAGATATTATAATAACAAAGCTAGGTGATCTAAGGAGTTATACTGCATAATTGGTGGTATTTATATTAATAAGGCATTAGTAGATTTAAGTTCAAATATTAATGTAATGTTTTATATTATGCTAAAAAGTTTTAAATTAGGTGAATTGAAACTCATTAAAAGAGTGAGGTATCTTACTAAAAATTTAATAAAAAGTCTTAGAGATACTAAGGAGAATGTGACAGGAAAAACTGATAGGTTCATATGTTCAATAGAATTTTATACTTTAGATATTGACAAGGAAGAGAAAAAGTCGCAATCCCTTGAACCCTTCCTAGTTATAGTAAGGGTAATAATTAATATTAGAGAAGATAAACTCATACTTAGGATTAGAATTAAAGAGCTTATGTTTTTAAATTATAAAATGTCATTTATGCTTATTAAAGATTTGATATAAGCAAGTTATTTTAATATTCTGTAGGAAATTATCAAGAAAAAAAAACTTAGAAAAATGATGATAACTGTAAAAGTAAAGAAAAAGATCTATATAAGAGACAATGACCCTCTAAATGAAACACTTTGCAGTGATACAGAAGGAAGCAACCACGTTCCTCTGATAATTAATTAAGTCTAAGGAAAATTTCCAACTAAAATAATAATAAAAAGGGCTTATTGGGAGGTAACCCCATCACAAGTATAAATCCTTTTTAAGTTTATTTGGATTCATCTTTGGCATTATAAATCACCAATTTAGGATTTCATTTGGCTTTTAATTTATATTTTTATTAGAATGATTAATAAATTTACATCTTGCTTTAACTGTTTATGTTTAGTATTTTGTCCTTTTTTCTATTTTTTGGTTAGGAATAAATAGGAAGGCTCATATGAGCTTAAAGAGACATTTTGAAGATGTATTAGAGAGATTAAACATCCAAGAAACAATCTAGTGGAAAGATAAAAAAAATAAATGTGTGTTGGATTATCTTTAACAAGGCTTGGGACACACTTATGCCCTAAACCATGTTGTTTTTTGAGTTTTTCGAAAGGATCCATGACATGGGACATGCCTAAGTCTCAATTGTGTTTAATTGACAAGAAAAACAAAAAGATCTACAACTTGAAGACATTCCCATGCCGCTATTAAAGATGCCTCCATAATCTTTAACAATATTAAAGGAGGATAATTATAATGAGGACTGTCCTATTACTACTGAGCTCTTATTGACTTTTCTTACCTTTAAGTTTTATTCTTTTTACAAATTACGTTCTTCCTTTTATGATAACTATATTTTTTATACTTATGCCATTCTATTTATGTTCCATATTAATTCTAGTTTAACTTAATGTTAAGTTTCCTTTACATTTTTTTGCTTTATTTTGTTGTGTTTATTTACATGGTATAAATAAATTCTAGATGTCAATCACAAATACCTTAGGTAGCGAATGACAAACAAGGAATAGAGAGGTTTATAATCCCTTTTTATTTTCTTTCATTTATATTTATCTTCCTTAATTTTTATTTTGATTGTTTATATTTCATACATGAGGGTCAATGTTTAACTCAAGTATGGGGAGAGAATCAATTATTTATGAGCCATGCTTTGTTTTTCAATTTTACTACAATTAGTTTAAAATGGAATAATTATGAAAATATTTTTCAATCAAAGAAAACTGATTAAGATTACATATTTTAAGTTTGGTCATTTTTCAATTCAGTTATTTTGAAGCAAAGATTTATAAGCATCGATAATTAATTTAGTTCCAATTTGTTAAAATAATCATGATAACAAATACTTAACTTACCTTATGATAATTTTTGTATAATATAGGCATTTTTTTAGTTAAATTGGATCGATTCTAAGAATTTTAGTATCCTACTATAAATATACAATAAAATAAAACAAAAATATTTGTGTATAAGTAAGCATAAATAATTTTACTCTAATGGCTTTTACCTAAGTCAAAATGTTGAAGTTAAAGAATGCTACTAGTATCCATTTAAAACAGAGACCAAACTAATTATGAGCAATCATGCTAAAGTATGTCCTCATGTCAAAAGATTGGGTTGCTTTTCAAACAATTATGTTAGTGTTTTATTTTCTATTAATTTAGGTTATTAAATTGTCTAAAAATTTAAAAATCTTATTCATTTACGTCTATTTTATAAATTAGATTGAGTTTTAGATATTAAGTTAATATTTAAAGGATTGTTGAGATGAATTGAATTAACTTATGATTTAATGCAAGTATTTAAATTGCTACTAATTAATGAATGATGTATTATCTTAACTAATCATATTGAGTTGTTAAATGCCTTGTTGGAATTGGAAACTATTTTTGTTAAGAGTGATTAAATTGATTTTCTTGAGAATAAGCAAAATATTAAGTATGGGATATTTGATGTGCATAAAAATGCATATCTTTTCTCATGTATTTTTCTTGATTTTAATGTTAAATTACCTTTTCAATTTAGTTTTTATATATCTTTTCCATGTAATTGTAAAAATTGGACCTTGGGACTTTCCAAGAATTGGTGACAATTCCATAAAAAAATATCATGAAGAGATTTATAATTCTTAGAGGAAAACAATCTAGCCTATGCTTGAGTGTAAACTTATGTTCTAGAAAGTGTAGCAAGTGAAATCGCATAAGCCATAACCATATAAGAAATTGTGTGCAAGTCAGAGGAGAAATAAAAATATCAATTATTAAAAGACATGGTTATGCTAGAGGCCATGTTTTAATTTTGAAGAAATGGAAAGAACCATATCTTAGTGACATAATCATACTAGAGGTCGTGTTCATTACCTAAAGGAAATAGTGATGCCCATGATTTGGGCCATAACCACACCATAGACTATGTCTTTAGTGAGGTAAAACAAATTTAAGTGTGAGAACCCTAATTTTTGGAGGACTTTAGCTAACCTTTAGAGAAAATATATGTTAGACACATCTCATCAAAAGGCTTCTCCAACCTTAAGAAGTCAACTTTAAGTTGTTTTTCTTTAAATAATTAAAATCTAGACAACATCTTAATAGATCTAGTTATCTGTGGAAAATAAGAGTTTCATCTAGATCTATTTCTATCAGGATTTTTTTTATTTTCTTTTCATTTGATTTTGTTGTTTTGAACATACTTTATAGCTAAATGCTTTTCTATATTTAGAAAGGGAAAACTGTAATAGTTATTATTTGTATGTTGATTTGATTTAATTTATGATATGAGATATATTTATATGATTTATCTTTGATTGGTCCTAATACTAATTTATTCACATCGACATATAATCTAATTTAAATTAAATTATAGACAACTCGAGAGTTCATACTTATGAGTGGATTGTAGCACAAGTAAAATGAGTTAAATGGGGTGCTTAAGAAAGACCTACATGATCTTTATAGTGTTAGGGTAAACCTTTGATTGGATTTAATAGAACTTTAAGGCATTTAAATAAGTGTTAACAATAGTAGAGATGTGGATTAACCAATTGGAAAGTAGATGGCTATAACTTAATAAAGTGCAATTTTAGTGTCTTACAGATCTTGTTAGTCTAAAGAATATATCGAATCTAATTTAATTACATTGTAAAGCAAAAATTACTACTAAGAGAAGCTATATTTCTTTGCTATTGTCAAATTTTTGTTTTTTATATTTAATTATTCAAAATTCATGAAATTATTATTATTTATCCCCAGATTAGTTAATAATATGGGGCTTTCTAATTAAGACTAATTCTTTGTGTGATTTGACCCTACTTACTATTATATTGCTTACCAATGACAGATACACTTGCCTAGTTAATGAGTGACATATTTAGGTATTAGGAAAAATTTTAGTAGCATTTATACATATTTGCACAAATCATACATAACTCACCACTACTACTTACATTTTCATCATTAGTGATACCAATGATTTAATATGACAAAGAATCATGCAATATGTAATATAAAGCTCAAATAATAGGTAAAGTAACCAAAGATTTAATAAGAAAAATGCAGAAAGTGAAGGGCTAAATACAAGGTTAAGCGAGCTTTAAGGTAACTAAAGCAAAGTAGACCCCAAATTCCATTGAAAGTTTCCTTCTTCATACGGAGACTCCTTAATGGATCCTTGGCGTTCCTTGAAATTTTGCGCATTCAGGCTTTCAAATTGTTTCCAAATGCTATATGGTATCCTGCCAATTAGAGGATGCTATCCCACACTGCTTCCTACACTGCAGCTTCGCAAATTCAGTTTGGTGATTTTTTGCCAGCCAATTTTGCATTCAGCTAGGCACCACGCTGGGATTATTTGATGTATTTAGGCAATGTTGGGAGTATGAAGATCAAGGTCACGACTGGAAACAGTTAATCAGTCTACTACCGGTTTCTATCTATTGGGCCATTTGGAAGATAAGAAACAAGGTCATTTATGATGGTAAGCAACTGAGTTTTCACAGGGTTACAGACTATGCAGTGCAGCTTCTAAGCTCCATCACAAGCATGCGCCCCTTACCATTCCACCTTTCAATGTTTCTTGAGGTTTCACGATTGGGGTATATTTGTTGTCTTCAACAACGAATTCGTGTCATGACTCTCACTTGGCAACCACCACCAAGTGGGCAGTATAAGGTGAATGTTGACGGATCCACTTTGGGCAATCCAGGTGCCTCCGGTGGTGGAGTTGTAATTCGAGACTCAGTCGGCCAAGTATTTCTTGCTGGATTGTTTTTCTTCTCAAATGGAACAGCACTTTATGTGGAAATATTAGCTTTGCACAAGGCGTTGCAATTATATATTGAAAATAACCTCAAGGACATCATTATAGAAAGCGACTCCATGCTCCTAGTGCACTTTGTCACCACCAAGTTAGGCTAGCCATGGACATACCGAGATCTACTAGACTCGCGCCTTCATGCATAGGACTCAAGCCAGGATTCAACATCAATATCGTGAGGCTAATGTAGTTGTCGACTCCTTAGCCAAACTAGCTAGCACTACTACTTTTTCAACCTTATTTGGCTTTTCCTCTTTGCCTTGTAACATCCGGTCACTAGCACGTATGGATCAATGGCGGTACCCTTATATTAGAGTGCTACAATGATGTTTTTCTTTTGCGAATAAATAAAAAAAAGTCTTATAAATCAATGCAAATTAATCATACATTCAAGAGGAAAAATGTTTTAAACTTTCAAGAAAATATTTTATTCTTTAAACTATTTTGGTAGAAATTCTAAATGTGTTTTAGTGTGTTTAAATCAAATTTTGTTAAGTATTGACCTTAAGTTTTTATTTCTAATGACTATCTGTAATAGTTAATTTTGTTTATAATGACTAATTTGTAACAACTAAATTTTGTTCTTATTAGCTAGTTTATAATGACTAATTTGTAATTGATAATTCTTATTTGGCTAGTTTACAATGAGTAGTTTGTAGTAGATAATTTTTATCAGTCCTCAAGTGACACGTAAAGGAGTGAATTATATGTGTATAATTTATGACCTTTTAAAAATTTAATGAAAGAATTGCCTAAAAATATAAATGTTTGTTTTAATATATATATAAAATTTAATACAAGCAACCTTAAACCTTTGCAACATCTCCATCTTTAGGTTCCACTTAAACTAACAAGCTTACAATAAGATCTATACCATACTTCTTCCTTGACTATTCCTTTCAATATAAAGGTTATCAATGCTTTGACCCAAAAAATTCAAAATTTTACATCTTTTGTCATGTTCATTTTTTTAAAATGACCTTTATTATGCTCAATCCTCCCTAAACATTTCCTCTTCCCTTTCACCTTTCAACATCACGGTGCCCTTATATTTTAATTTGCTTTCTTCACCTTCTCCCTTATGTCCTTCTCAAATGCCTTTGACACACCCTACTTTTTCACCATCATCACCATATTTACATCCTATAATTGCTCGTACATATGACCTCAATTACATTTTTCAAACATTTTTCTAACTATGTCACTAGTTATACCCTCATACGTATTCTTCATGCACTTGATCCCACTTCCTTCACTTAAGCCAATAAATTTTCTCATTAGCATCAAGTCATGCTTAATGCTCTTCATTGCAATCAAACATAAACTCGTATTCCTCCACCATCAAATGCTAATGTTAAGTGAGTCTTTCATATAAAACAAAACTCTAATGGTACCCTTAAGCACTATAAAGCTTGTCTTATTACTAAAGAATACCATCAGACTTATAGTACTAATTATAAAAATACTTTTAGTTATGTTGTCAAACCTATAACCATGTATATTATACTTACTCTTGCTCTCTCTAACAATTGGTCTATTATCGTAGCATTGTTGATACTCTTTGATATTTTTGTCTTACTCATCCTAAAATCTAAATCAACATCAATAAAGTATAAAAAATTTTATATTGTTACTAATATTCATTAGATTGCAGGTAAAAGAATTTTACAATATCTTTAATCCATTCTCTCTCATGGCATTTACTTAACTAATGCCTTACTATACAAGTCTATTGTGCCATTGACTAGGTTTATTGTTTTGATGATCGTTATTTTACATTTGACTACTATTTTTCCTTGATTCTAATCTTATTTTTTGAAATGCTAAGAAACAATCCACTATTACTAATCTTAACATCGAATTATTGCCTTTATCATTACTGAAATTTATTGGATCACCTCTCTTTTTGGTGAAACGAGTTTGTCACATACCAAAAACTCTCTAGTGCAATAATCTTAGTGTTATTTTTTTATTGCAAATTTGGTTTCTCATACTCCATACTAAATACATTCAGGAGGCGGTTGATTCGCATGGAGAAATGGTAATAGGAATGAGAATGAATATAGTAAGGAATGAGAATTGATATTATCATTATAATTATGATGGTTGGTTAAGAGGAAGGAATGATTACTATTACCATTTACAGTGGTTGGTTTGTAAAAAATATTGAGAATTAAAATTTTATTATATTTTAATTAATTAATTAACTAATTATAATTTAATTAATTA
>JANZXP010030109.1:0-12777 GCA_027576715.1 Erythroxylum flavicans
TTTCATATCAAAATGATCATTTTAAACAACCGAATAAAACAGGTTCTTATTGTAAACGGCTCACTTCTTTGCCTAACGGTTGCTTTTGTATACAGTATACCTGCATTGATTTGGATTTTGATGTTTGTGTATGTTGAACCACGCAAACTCCCAACAAAGTTATTCGTGTAATTTTTTGATTGATCAATGAGATTATTTTGACAGCGTTGTGAGAATGGAAGATCTGTACCCTCATTTGGGTTTATAAAAAGGTCACCCCAACCCAACAAAGTATTTAGCATCGTCTAAGTTTATGTTATTTTAAATTGTAACTTGAAAATGATTTTAAATTAAACAATTAACACAAGTATTTGACATAATTTTCTATTTCCATTTACAAATCAAACCTACACAAGTACTGAGCATGTTTGATTTTATCCTGTTATTTTTATTTTTGTAACTATGCTCTTCTATTAATAATTTTTAATCTAATATATTGTATTTTTAAATTAATTAATTCTCATTATAATTTTATCTACATTTATATTAAAAAATTTGTCTTCTATTTTTCCTATTTTTCTTTGTCATCTTTTACTCTAATTTGTTTATTTCTTTTAATTTGTCTAAGCTCAAATAATATGAATCAAGTTCAATCAAATTTCAAACTTGCATTGCCATAACTGATTTTATCGAATTTAGTATTGAATTTGATTATAATATGTTATTGTTATAAAATCGATTAATATCAGTTACCGTTTTGAATAATTGCTTAAAATTTTAAAATATTATTTAAATTTTATAAAATTATATATTTTATAAATTTTTTTTAATATAAAGATTTATACAAAATTTTAAAAGTTAACAATTAAATTAAAATTTTTAAAAATTAGCATTAAAATAAATAACATTTAAAAATCAAACATTGTTATGAAATACCAGCACCACAAATAGGCCTAAATAGCTAAGTTGCTTTATTTTGTATATTAAAATAATCCAATACTGTAAATCCGAACCCAACTTCATACGCATACCCCAAAGTCTTCCCAACCCTATTTTGATGCCATCAAACTCCATTAAAACGAAAAACTCATTTTTTACTAATCAACAGAAAACCAATTGTCAGTGGTTGAAGTTGAAGGAACAATTGTCCTTTGAATTATTGAGATTTTCGTTTCTTTTTTGTTGGGTTAAAAGAAGCATATAAGATCTTCCAATAGTACTACTCCAACTTCACCAACTTCTCGTCTTCGCCATGACAACTTCATGGATTTACCTGCACCAAATTTTACTTCCCTCCTCTCCGATGAGGTTATGCTATCGATTTTTTTAAGGATTCCGACATTTCTTTTAATCTCCAGCCTTTGTTGCTACTGTCAGAGCTACCTCATCTATGTGTGACAAAGAGTGTCCCAATTGTGTGGCAAAGAGTGTCCCAGCTTAGGTCTTGTAAAAATTTGCTAGATGTTGTGTTAGGTACAGAGGTATACGATGACAAAGGTAGAAAATAGGAATATGTTGTTTATATGTCCAAGAAAACATGGTCAAAATTTAGAGAGTCGATATTTTCTTGTTTGTTTTGCTTACTTGTTTCTCTTTTTACAAAAACGATAATAAAAAATTCAAACAAACAGCTTCTAAGTGTATGACAAAAAGGTGAAGAGATGTAAAGCGTTTTTTTTTTTACTATGATAAGTATAATTTAACAAATAGATAATAAGACTTTAAGATATGGCAATTATAATTTAAAAAAGCCGATGACTATAATTTAACAAATAAATAGTAAGACTTTAAGTTTTTATAAATATATGATAAATTAGGTAAATACTCATCATTTTCGCAATTATTATAATTTTGTAAAATTTGATATTTAATTTATAAAAAAATATGGTTTTGATATTTATGTAAAATATATATAAATTAACGTTAATAATTTATAGTTCATACTATAAAACTAAAACTTCCTAATCAAATTCTTCCTAAAGCCAAATATTAACCGCTTCTGCACTATATGCACATTATGTTTACTATTATTCTAACTATGCACATTATGCTTACTATTATTCTAACTCTTAATGCTTAATCTTAATGATATTTTTGTGTTATTTTTAATTAATCATATATATCTATTTATGTTTGTTACAAAAATTTTGTTTTAAATTTTATTTACAAAATTTAATTAGTTAAACAATTAAATATTCAATATACAATCTTAAAACATTTAGACAATTAGACAATTTTTGGTATTATAATAAGAGGTAAAACAAACAATACTAAAGAAAAGATCTCGGTTTGTATTTAATAGTAATGCCTTAACTGTTACTTTTAGTGTTCTAGTTCAATTAAGACTTGTCATAATCAATCAAAAAGAAGAAGAATATAACATAAGAAAAAGAAGTAGAGAGAAGTACCAGAACTACAAAAAAGTCTAAGGTCAACTAATTATTCATTAACCGTCATTGAATTACAATAACAATGACTATTTTAACCGTTAATACTCCTTTTTATAATTATGATACGTATTCTTACCACATAATTATTTTATATTTAGAATCATTTCAAAATTAATATTGTAAGAATTGTTTTTTTAACATTAGTATATACTCATTTTATAATTACAATTGTCTGTATTTTATTTATCTTTGTTCCAATTTTCTTTACATTATTTTATTTAAAATTAAGATTCATCTCCCTATCATAATTTATAACTATATATGATTAATTTATTTTTATATGAGTCGATTCTTTTTAACATTATTTTATTTAAATTTATGAATCATTTGATTACACAATAAATGTGATATTAAGCATAATGACATGTAAGATGTTGGTATAAATTACATTTTAGTTTCTTATTTATCAAATTATTTTTAATTGTGTTTGAATTATTTTACTTAAACTTTCATCATTAAAACATGATAATAATTCTAATTATATTATATTATATTAAAAACTTGTTAAGAATATATTGTCGTGAATATAAGAGAAGTCGTATATAATATAAACTAAAAAATTGTATGAGAAAACAGAGCTTCTACATAGTAACAAGTCATATAAGACTAATAAAAAAAACAAGATATTACAAATTAAAAACTAAAACAATGATTAGCTGGTTAAAATAATGTAGCAATTGTTAATTTGCTAAATTGACAGCTCTTAAAGAACATCGAAGAACCTACAACTAATATCACATATGATTGTATTAGTATTTTAAATAAATTTATTATTAATTTTAAATTAACATTTATTTAAAATTCCTTACCATTAGATAAGAGATGCTCTTAAATAAGGACAAATGATCGAACTTTCAAAAGATTTTTCCGTAGCCATTTTGTCCACATGCTCTTCTATGAGAGTTCTTAATTTTTCAATAAAGGGTACCTTGCTCAGATCCAAATCCTACAATTAATACTACATGAAATCCAACACACGGATCCTTATCATCACCACCCCTGTAAATGTCCTGTCATAAAATTTTTGTTATAACAAGATTCTAAATAATTTTATAATGAATAATAAATAATTAAAATTTACTCTTTTAACTTAGAAAACTTCCGTATATTTCCATAATCCCTACAATCGGTTACTTCAATATAATTTTTAAAAGCTCATAGTCATCAACCGGTTCCTTCACTTAAAAATTCGATATATATACAGCTTGCTTTTTCTATAATAATAATTTAAATAGTAAAACATAAGAGATTAAAAAGTTAAATATAAATTATATATATAATTAATTATTAAAATTTCTTACGTTCTTTCTTTTCTTGTAATCATATTTTTCATCGCTTTCTCCTAGATAAGGATAATCCGCTTCTTTTGCTAATTCATTGTCTCGAATCCATTTATAAGCTTTTTTTAGGTAAAGGATGCAAGTTTTATTCTCTGATGTTGACAGCACATAGTTTACTAATTCTTGAATTGAAAGTTCTTTCTTCCAGTACAATTTCTTAGGTAGTTGGCCCTCTTCATCTATATTATTTAAGGCTTTTACAGCATTTGCTATAGCATGCGTCCAACAAGTATCTTCATAAAATAATATAAAATAAAATATAATTAAAATTATTAATAAGTAAAATAATTAAATATGAGTTAAATGAGAAATTAAATATGAGTATACCTGAATACTGCTTTTTCACATAAGTCAATATGACATTTTTAGTTATCCAATCAAATGATTCCTAATTTTAAACAAGATAATGCTGGGAGAGAAATTAAATTAAATAGGATAAAATAAAACTCATCTTTCATATCACTTATCTTGGAGCAGATGAGCCCATATTCACCCGAGCGAAAAAAATAATTATATTATATTTTATATTATTTTATTAAAAACTTGTTGAGAATATATCAATTATCTTGGAGCAGATGAGCCCATATTTACTTAAGCGAAAAGCTAAAAACTATACAGTGTAATAATATTCAATTTTACTCTTGCAAGTTCTAATCAAGTTATTTCTCAATATCACCAACTTATTGCGCTTAAGCTTTGAGGTTAGTCTTTTATTAATCTATCATATATAATAATAACCTATATCCGGTGAAAGTTTTTAACAAGGAACAGTAGTGAATGAGGCATAGAATTGATATTTTACTTTCAAAGATACAAGAACGTGAAGGAGAACTAAAGAGGCAACATGATGGAGCCCAAAGAAGGTTCGGAAAAGACTGGCAGGTTGACATCGGAATACCTTTGGTGACCCGAAATAGTGAAGCTAGTGATCTTAAAGATAGTATATTATGTTTTAAATAGATTTTTGTATTTGTTTATTGTGATTGTTATATTTTTTATGATTTTTGAGTTAATTTTATTGGACCAATAATGAATTAATCATAGTTGACTTGCTATGGGTACAAATAACTCGAGTAACTTTTAACCGTAAACCTATACTTATTTATTGTGAATTTACATTTTTTTTGGAATTTTAAGAAATATTGTAATTTTTTTCTAAAAAATATAATGATAAACAATTATTTTCAAATAGATAATATTTTTATTATATAACAACAATAGTTTTGTAACAAAAAAATTAAATTTAAAACTTTACCATAATACTATCCTCATAGTATAAATTAACTTCTGCTACTAACAAATATTCAAGGCTCAAACCTCTGTTCCTAGGTTTGAATAAATTCTTACTCAATCTATTCAAATAATTTTACTTCTTACAAAAAAGATATCGATCTTAAAATAACTGATAATTAAGGGTAGAGTTTTTTTAATGAAGGGCAGAAATTCTTCTTAAAGAAATAACTGACAATTATTTACTTAATATGATTCAAGAAATGTCATGCACTAAATTAGTTAAATCTTTGACATTAATTCATTTTAATTTATATTAAATCAATAATTATTGGTCCAAGAAAATCATAACAAAAGCAGGTATCTGCATAATTAAGAAAGGTATATACAAGTTTTATTAAAATAATTTATACACATAAAAAAGATTCTTTATGTTGATCCTAATTTAATTATGATGAGAATTCTTTAAATGTGCAAAAGTGTATGAAGAAAAATATTATGTATTAATATGTAATTAAAAAGTTTTCTATTCGTTCGTTAAAGGAAAATTATTAAAATATAGATATTGAAAATTTTATCCATACATTATTTTCTAAATAGCGATATTGTTATTTATTAAAAATGAATGTCATAGTATATATTTTTTATATGTGATGAACTACCAATATATTTATTTAGAAAAACTTAATAATTAAAAATTTATGTTATTATTGTTTAACATCGAAAAAATAGATAATATAAACAATAATCACTTCCCTTATAAGTTTTATTTTAATATATTACAACAATTTTATTCATACTGATTATGCCAACATAGCACATATCCTGATGTATATCTTATCAATTAATGAACTATAATAAAAAAATGAAATCGAATTTGTTATACATGATATAACAACACAACTTTTACATAAACGAAAATAACTTACGGGAACTTGCTGCTGTCTAATTTCTTCGTCAACATTATCAACTTCTTCAGGAACTTTAAAATTTTATGAACAAAAAATTCATTAAACATACAAATAACTAACTACATAACAATAAAAAATAAAATTCACTTACTTGTTCTTGAAATAGCTCAACTTCCTGGTTTGGAGGAGGAGGAAGAGGAGCTTGTCCTTTTCTACCTCTACCTCGACGCCTACCACCATAAAAATGCTCCATTATCAAAATGGAGGAGGAAACAATAGAGAGAGAATCAGAGAATAGAAGAGAAACGAAGTTAAATAGAATCAGAGAATGGAAGAGAAAAGAAGTTAAATAATGAAAGAACAGAGAAATCGGAAATATAATCAAAGAATGAAAGAGAAACGAAGTTAAATAGAATCAGAGAATAGAAGAGAAATGAAGTTTAATAATGAAAGAACAGAGAAATCGAAAATAGAATCAGAGAATAGAAGAGAAACGAAGTTAATAATGCAAAAATAGAGACGACTTAAGTAAGCAAAAAAGTCAAAAAAATATACATTTTTTGTTTTAAAAAATAATTAAATTGAAACCAACATACCTGCAACATAATGTAGCAATAAAAATGATTCAGACAGTACAACAGAATGAAAACAAATTTCAGACAATACAACAGGTAGCCAAATACATAACTGCCTACTGTTTCTGATCAATAACTTCCGATTGTGATTTATTTAAAGATTCTCTACTGTTCTTAGGTCCCTAAAATTGACAGGTAATTATTTTTGTGTAAACCATTACTTACAAAGAAAAGCGTCATACAGAGTCGACTTACCTGGGTGGTGGACCTGAGCTTCATTGATGACCCTAGAGTAGAGTCTATTGAAAAAGGGAAACAAAAAACTTTTATGCCCGAATCGCGATTTGATATCGCAAAATTGCAGTAAACTAAGTTACATGTATTTGCGATCTCTTCCATGCAGCGTTGATTTACTCCGAGGAGATAAGCCGATTAGATCAAGCCAGAGATTCACCATTTCCTTTGACCACACTACCAAATCGAGAACTTTCTAACGTCTTTGAAGAAAGAATGAGTTTGTTTTACCTAATGGTTAAATGATATCGTTCTGTTTTGCTTGTATGCGACACTGTATGGTCTCTATCGTTAGAGTCAAGGTGTTTTAGCTTGTGTGACATTGTATGCTCTCTTGGGTTAAAGTTAGGCTATCTCACGTGGATGAGATCTCTTAATGTACACTTTTAAATTTTTTATTATTTCTAAATAAATTTTAATTTCTCAAAAAAAGATATGTTTTACTTCAAATCAAGGAACTCCATTATTGAAGAGAATTACGAAGATAACAGAATAAAATGTGTATTAATTAGAACGTAGCAACGATACAACAAAGTTCTAAAAGAAAAAAGAAGATACACAAAATTAAGAGAGAGAGAAAAACAAACATATAATTCGAGTATCACACACACTTTGTTGTATCGTTGCTACGTTCTAATTCTGCTATATCACAAGCAAAATATGGATGCTTAATCGAAACGAAATGTGCATATTTCGTAAACTTATCTACTATCACAAAAATTACAGTTTTCCCCCTAGACAGAGGCAGATCTTCAATGAAATCGACACTAACTTCTCTCCAACTTCCCTCTGGTATCTTAACAGGTTATTGTAAACCTGGATATGCTGAGCTATTTTGTTTACTCCTCTGACAAATCATGCATGCCTGAACATAATTCCTCACGTTCCGAGCCATCCCCTTCCGGAAGAACATGTGTTGTAATTTCTTCATCGTCGCCATTGCACTTGCATGGCCACCCATTGATTCGTCATGGCTAATGTCAATTATTTGTTGTCTTAATCCTTTACTATTACCGACCACCAAATGCCCTTTCCACCTCAACAGTTCATCTTTCCATTCATATGCACTAGACTTTAACATGCCATTTCTCAATTTACTAATAATTTCTTGCATCGTTTGTTCCTCTTCCCAACTCTTCTTAATTTCCTCCAGTAATTTGCCATGCAACTGCGTCACCGAAAGCAACATCATTTCTACACTTGTGATTCTTAAGAGTGCATCGGCCGTGTTGTTCTCCCTCCCACTCCAATACTGTACTTCAAAATAGTACCCGAGCAGCTTGGGAAGCCATGATTGTTGGAACAAAGTTGTCAGTCGTTTTTCCAACAAATATTTGAGGCTTCTATGGTCTATCTTCACGATGAATGGCTTAAAGCTCAAATAATGATGCCAATGCCTGATTGCTTTGATTATCGCCAAAAACTCCTCATAGGTCGACAATCCACAATGTCTTCTTGTCAATGATTTACCGAGAAAAGCTATGGGGTGGCCTTCCTGTTGCAACACCATTCCAATCCCTTGTCCACTCGCTTATACTTCAATTATAAATCTCTTTGAGAAATCCGACAATGCCAATACTGACGCTAACATAATCGCCCCCTTCAATTTCTCAAAAGCCTCCCGCTCTTCCTCGCACCATTCCCAACTCACCATGCACTCCTTCTTGTTAATGGCTTAGCAATCATCTCGTACCCCTTAATAAATCGCCAATAATATCCTATAATCCCTAGAAATCCTCCGAGTTCCTTGATTCCTTTGGGTTCTGGCCATTCTTTGTTGCAGAGGCAAATGAAAAAGAAAATGATGACAAAAGAAATGACAGAGGGTCACTAGCTGTTAGACAGTAAACATTATACGCGGCGTTTAAATAAAGTCTAGCTTAGTAGTCCTACGACAAGAACCACCAAACGAAGAAGATATATCAGCTGTATTTAAGTTGATTCGTAACGGATATGTTAGTGTGTGTGATACCCAAATGATGTTTGTTTTTCTCTCTCCCTCTTGATTTTGTATATCTTCTTTTTTCTTTCTAGAACTCTATTGTATCGTTGCTATGTTCCAATCAATACATGTTTTATTATATTATCTTCGTAATTCTCTTCAATAATAGAATTCCTTGATTTGGAGTAGAGCATATCTTTTTATTGAAAAATTAAAATTTATTTAGAAATAATAAAAAATGTGAAAGTATACATCAAGATATCTCACACACGTGAGATAGCCTAACTTTAACTTAAGAGAGCATATGATGTCGCACAAGCTAAAACACCCTAGCTTTAACTATAGACACCATACAGTGTCGCACACAAGCAAAGTAGAACAAGATCATTTAACCATTAGTAAAACGAACTCATTCTTTCTTCAAAGACATTAGAAAGTTTTTAATTTGACAGTGTAGGCGAAGACAATGGTGAATCTCTAGCTCGATCTAATTAGCTTGTCTTCTCGGAATAGATCAATGCTGTATGGAGGAGATTATAAATACAAATAACCTAGTTTGCTGCAATTTTTCGATATCAAATCGCGATTAGGGCATAAAAATTTTGTCCCTTTTTTAACAAACACTACTCTAGGGTCATCACTAAAGCTCAGATTCACCACCCAGGTAAATTGACTCTATATGACGCTTTCCCTTGTAAATAATGGTTTACACAAAAAATAACTACCTGTTAATTTCAAAAACCCAAGGACAACAGAGAATCTTCAAGCAAATTACAATCGGAAGTTATTAATCAAAAGCAGTAAACAGTCAAGTATTTGGCTGCCTGTTGTACTGTTAGAAATCATTTTTCATTCTGTTGCACTGTCTGAACCGTTTTCATTGCTACACTATGTCGCAGGTATATTGGTTTCAGTTTAATTATTTTTTAAAACAAAAAATGTATAATTTTTTGTCTTTTTTGCTTAATTAAACCGTCTCTATTCTTGCATTATTTAATTTCGTTTCTCTTCTACTCTCTGATTTTACCGATTTCTCTGTTCTTTAATTAATTAACTTCGTTTTCTTCCATTCTCTGATTCTATTTAATTTCGTTTCTTTTCCATTCTCTGATTCTATTTCTGATTTATCTATTCTGTCATTATCTAACTTTGTTTCTCTTCCATTCTGTTATTCTATTTAACTCCATTTCTCTTCTATTCTCTAATTCTTTCTTTGTTGTTACTTCCTTTATTTTAATAATGGAACATTTTCATGATGGTAAGCGTCGAGGTGGGCGAGGTCGAACTAGAGGTAAAAGAGGACAAACTCCTCCTCCAAACTAGGAAGCTGAGCAAGTTCAAGAACAAGTGAATTTTATTTTTGATTGTTATGTAATTAGTTATTTGTATATTTAATGAATTTTTTGTTGATAAAATTTTAGGGTTCCTGAAAAAGTTGATAATGTTGAAGAAATTAGAGATTAGCAAGTTTCCGTAAGTTATTTTCATTTATGTAAAAGCTGTGTTGTTATATCATATATAACAAATTCGATTTCATTTTTTTATTAAAGTTCATCAATTGATAAGATATACATCAGGACATGTGCTATGTTGACATAATTATTATTAATAAAATTGTTGTAATATATTAAAATAAAACTTATAAGATAAGTGATTATTGTTTATATTATCCATTTTTTCGATATTAAACAATAATAACTTAAATTTTCAATTATTAAAATTTTCTAAATGAATATATTCGTAGTTCATCACACATAAAAAATATATATCATGACATTCACTTTTAATAAATAACAATGACTATTTAGAAAATAATGTACGGATAAAATTTTCAATATCTATATTTTAATAATTAAGCTTCCTTTTAATGAACGAATAGAAAACTTTTTAACTACATATCAATACGTAATATTTTTCTTCATACATTTCTGTACATTTAAAAAATTCTCATCATAATTAAATTAGGATCAGCACAAAGAATCTTTTTTATTTGTATAAATTATTTTAATAAAAATTGTATATACCTTTCTTAATTATGCATATACCTACTTCTGTTATGATTTTCTTGGACCAATAATTATTGATTTAATATAAATTAAAATGAATTAATGTCAAAGATTTAACTAATTTAATGGATGACATTTCTTGAATCAGATTAAGTAAATAATTGTCAGTTATTTCTTTAAGTAGAATCTCTGCCTTTCATTAAAAAACACTCTACCCTTAATTATCAGTTATTTTAAGATCGATCTCTTCTTTGTAAGTAAAATTAGTTGAATAGCTTGAGTAAGAATTTATCGAAACCTATGAACAGAGATTTGAGCCTTGAATATTTGTTAGTAGCAGAAGTTAATTGATACCAAAAGGATAGTATTATGGTAAAGTTTTAAATTTAATATTTTTATTATAAAACTATTGTTATTATATAATAAAAATATTATCTATTTGAAATTGATTATTTGTCGTTATGTTTTTTTCATAAAAAATTACAATATAATTTTTACAAATTCCAAAAAAATGTAAATTCACAAAAAAGAAGTATATGTTTACGGTTAAAAGTTACTTAAGTTATTTGTACTCATAACAAGTCAACTAAGATTAATTCATTATTGGTCTAATAAAACTAACTCAAAAATCATAAAAAAATACAACAAACACAATAAACAAATACAAAAACCTATCTAAAACATAATATACTATCTTTAAGATCACTAGCTTCACTATTTTGGGTCACCAAAGGTATTTCGATGTCAACCTGTCAGTCTTCTCTGAACGTTCTTTGGGTTCCATCATATTTTCTCTTCAATTCTACTTCACGTTCTTATATCTCTGAAAGTGAAATATCAATTCTATGCCTTATGCACTACTGTTCTTTGTTAAAAACTTTCACCGAATATAGGTCATTATTATATATGACAAATTAATAAAAGACTAACCTTAAAGCCTAAGTGCAATGAGTTGGTAGTATTGAGAAATAACTTTATTAGAACTTGCAAGAGCAAAATTGAATATTATTACACCGTATAATTCTTAGCTTTTTTGCTCAAGTAAATATGGCTCGCCTGTTTCAAGATAATTGATATATTCTCAACAAGTTTTTAATAAAATAATATATAATATAATATAATTAGCTTTTTTGCTCAGGTGAATATGAGCTCATCTGCTCCAAGATAAATGATATAGAAGATAAGTTTTTATTTTATCCTATTTAATTTAATTTCTCTCCTAACATTATCTTGTTTAAAATTAGGAATCATTTGATTGAATAACTAAAAATGTTATATTGGCTGATGTGAAAAAGCAGTATTCAAGTATACTCATATTTAATTTCTTATTTAACTCATATTTAATTATTTTACTAATTAATAATTTTAATTATATTTTATTATATGTTATTTTATAAAGATACTTATTGGGTGCATGTTATAGCAAATACTGTAAAAGCCTTAAACAATATGGATGAAAAGGGCCAACCACCTAAGAAATTGTCTGAAAAAAAAACTCTCAATCCAAGATTTAGTAAACTGTGTGCAGCAAACATCAGAGAATAGGACTTGCATCCTTCACCTAAAAAAGGCTTATAAATGGATTCTAAATAATGGATTAGCAAGAGAAGCGGATTATCCTTATCGAGAAGAAAGAGATGAAAAATATGATTACAAAAAAAGAAAAAACGTAAGAAATTTTAATAATTAATTTTATATATAATTTACATTTAATTTTTAATCTCTTATGTTTTACTATTTAAATTATTATTATAAGAAAAGTAAGCAATATACATATCAAATTTTGAAGTAAAGAAACTAGTTGATAACTACAAGCTTTTAAAAATTATACTGAAGCAATTAATTGTAGGAATTATGGAAATATACAGAAATTTCCCAAGTCAAAAGGGTAAATTTTAATTATTTATTATTCATTATAAAATTATTTAGAATTTTATTATAATAAAATTTTTGTGACAGGACATTTACAGGGGTGTTAATGGACATTTTGAGTGGCTCTTTAGGACTTAATTCAGATTCGTTTATGCTCATTTTATGTTCATCTATAGCG
>JANZXP010030149.1:0-12776 GCA_027576715.1 Erythroxylum flavicans
TGTCCACCACAACCAAACACCTCACTGTCTCCAGCTTTTGTTTCGTTCCGTCCTGTTCCGTTCCGTCTCCAGATACTAGAGACAGCAACCAAACGTAGCGTAAAGGTTTCTATGGTGGTAGGGACCCTGTCTCATGTGTACTGGATTTTGCTTATATAATCATAAAAGACTTGTTGCCAAGGCGGAGGCCGAAGCAAAGAGTTGGGGTTGCCGTGCAATAGCTTTGCACTGTGATAAGAATGATCATGGAGCCACCAAGCTCTACGCAGGTCAGGGTTTCAAATGTATCAAAGTCCCTGAAGGAGCAAAGTGGCCACAGCCCAGAACGTCCCCAGATACCAACTTCAATTTCTTGATGAAGCTTCTTTGACACTGCTTAAATTTTTAGAAGCCTAGGAAGTGGGAGTACTTGTAAAGAAAATTGGAAGTCAAAGATCAAAGTAGGACAAATCAAGATTCTATCCTGGGTTGAGCAGTTGTTATGCTCCTGCAAAGCTTACTTTTCTGATATTTCATCAGTCCCCTTGGTATCATTCTGCTATTAGTTGATTGGATGAGAGTTTCTGACAATCTGTTTTACGGATGCACGGTTAGAGAACGAACTATACGAAAGATCATTCACAATCAATCAACCTTAACCCCCATTGATAAAACACGAAAACATGGAAGTTTATAAAGGAGCGTATCTACTTGGCAGATCAGGCAAGAGTAGCAGTTCATAGAAACTGCACAGCACCTTATCAAAATTGCAGTACATTATTCTTAGCAAAGATAACACGTTTACCACTGTGATGTTCTGTACTTTTATGGTGCTTATTATGTATGGTTCAAACCAGTAAAATTCGGTATATCTTACAAAATTATCACAAGATTGTAGAACTGCCAGAAAAACTGGATTTAACAGGACAGAACTCTTGAAATATAACATTGCAGGTTAGCCTCCCCGAAAAGTTACCAACACGACATGGCTTGAAACCGACATCTAGCTGCTCAAAGCAATATCATTTATGATGGTTGCACAAATTTATCCAAGGCAGATATATCCAAAGCATGAAACTCCTTGACAGCAGAAGCCACGGTAAGTCCAAGTTTCACAGAATCTTCATTGCTGGGTGCCTAAAGTGGCATTGTGGTTAGTTAAAAGTAAACTCCATAGATATAGCTCCCCGAGCAGAAAACTGAAACTACTTCAATACCTCAATGTTAAGGGGAAGGACAGGATCATGAAGTGAAAGCCTAAGAAGGAACCACCCACCATGACCAGAAACTCGGACCTGCTCAATGAAAGGAGACTAAGAATAATATCGATGGCTTGTAAATACCAGGTAACAAATTAGTTAGAATATTATATAAATATTTACAGAAAAGTTACTCTTCATATAATTAATAAATCTCATGCAAGCAGCTCTCCAAGAGTAGTAGGATCCCTTTAGACCTTACCCCTTCATAGTTCACGGGAGCTTTCTGAAGTTTCGGGTCTAAGGTTACAAGGTTCTCCAAGTGTTGCAGCACTGCCTCTCCATATTCCCGGAAAGACCTGGATGTGTATTGATAAATAAATGCACAGCTACTGAAAGAAATTCACACAATCAACCATATGGAAATCATACCCTCCTTTTAGATCTGGATGATTTTGATCAATTTTTAGTCTCAACTCCACAGCCACTGCTGGTTCCTGCAGACCTTCTACGAGATCTGTCAGAACTTTGCTACCACCACCAATTCCTGAAGTTCTTGCTGAAGCAAGTTTGTTAAGAAGTTTGACCTGCAAGTGATGAAGCAGAATGTGAGGGATAATTCAAGTAATGAACTAAAATGGAACAAGAAGTTTGAACATAATGTTTAAAGGACGAGGACCATCAGATAAGCGCCATCATCAAGCCAATGATTTTCCTTGAGAGCACCATGACCACTGGTTTCAATCGCCAGATGTGACTCCTCACCGATG
Source organism: Erythroxylum flavicans (assembly GCA_027576715.1). Taxonomy (NCBI): domain Eukaryota; kingdom Viridiplantae; phylum Streptophyta; class Magnoliopsida; order Malpighiales; family Erythroxylaceae; genus Erythroxylum; species Erythroxylum flavicans. The sequence continues at coordinate 1,949 of JANZXP010030149.1, forward strand.
GAGTTCTGTAAGCATTTTTGTCACTCGAAAATTCAGAGAGAGAGAAGGAGCAGAGAGTCTAAAACAAGAGAATATCAACATGCAACAGAACAAAGACAAAGTTATTGGGCGTTAAATGTTATATTACCAAACGAACAGCTTCATCAATGACATTTTTATAGCCTCTCTTAAAGCGATGGTGCTTTCCCCCTGAAAGAGATTGGAGGTCATAAATGCATTCACATATACAGAACAGGCAATGAAAAAGTTCACGATTTCACATACCGAGTTTCTTTTCAATGAAAGTAGTCAGTCCATCTGAAGTCACACTGTCTGTAACAATAGTTGTTCCTGGATGCTAATGGAGTACAGGACAAAAAATTGGTAAAACATAATTAAGAAAGAATTTGACTTGAACACAGAAAATACAATTTTCTTACTTCCTCCAGAACAATGGCAGACATTAATGCAATCAGACGATTTCGGTTGAACTCACGACCGGTGGCATCCACAGCAGCAGATCTACAGAGAAAAAAGTCAAAAACTATGAATTAAGAGATAAGTATAAATGAATTTCTTAGAGACTGAAATAGACAGTAATAATGAGGAGAACCTGTCAACATCAGTATCAAAGATAATTCCCAGATCAGCGTTGTTGTCAAGGACTGCCTGAGTGATAGCCTCCATTGCTGCCTTATCCTCTGGGTTAGGGATGTGGTTGGGAAAAAGACCTGTTTCCAGAATAAGATTTTAGTAACTTACGCGCGAATACATAGAACTGTCACAAAAATTCTTCCAGTTCCACCATTACCATCTGGTTCTAAGAACTGGCTGCCAGAAGTATTAGCCCCAAGAGGCTCAAGAACTTTTGCCTGCCACAAAAACAAAAGTAATATCAGATGGAATGACACGGATCAACTTCAATGGGCACTCTCCGGAAAACAGCCCTTTGCATTCGTGCACATTTTCCATAAGAGGCACTTTTTCCCACAAATCTAACATGACAGATAGGGATGAATTTGTGAATTTTTAAAACCATCTTCATTCATCTTTAGCAGACAAAGACAGTCTACTTCTTTTTAGTTCAGATTTGTACTCGCTCCAGGATGAACTGATCAACTCAGTTATAAAATCGATATATAAAAGTACATGTACGTGTTAATCAAAAAACAACGAGGTATCTATAGACAAGCATGATGATACTGGCAACATTATGAATAAGTGTCAACATACTGTCATATCAAAAAAAAGAGACCAAAATCATCTCATTATGTAATTGCCAACAGAACTTACAGCAAAAAATCCTCCTGCTCCATTTCCTGCATCAACAACTATGTGGAACCCCTCCAGTGGTTTCTCTAAGAATATGACAATAGAAATAAACAAAATATTTATCATCAGAATTAAAGCTACCATCTCAAAAGAAAAAAAAAAAGCAACAAAAATCGAAGTTTCTTCCTATTGAAACTAACAGCGTGAGAAAACTGCTATTGATGCAAAATTTAATGGAGTAATTACCTATATTTCCTGCAGCTTTGCGTACTGCTTTCACGAGATCAGATGCATACAGAGTCATGTAATCAACTCTCTTCACAGATGCAGATGCTCGCCTTTTTGAGTTTGTTAAACCTTCATCTGTAAACTTACTGTATATATCTGCGGCACGCTCCAAAATGTCTTTAATGTCAGGCTTCCCAAGCCCTCCACCATTTGTGAAGAATTTGAAACCATTCCTGTTGTAAGGAAGATGACTAGCTGTTTGCACAAAAACATCAGACACAATATATAAGCAAATTATCAATAGCTCTCAATAAAAAAGAATCAATTAACATGATCTAAGAAAAACCTTAAATTAATCCAGAGGTTTGAATTTTGGCATGTAACAGAAATATGAATCATATCTACCTGTTATCATTATAGCCCCATCAGCAGGGCATAACACTGTTTCATCTTCAGTGAGTGTGCTATTAAACATTGCTGGGGTAGAGGCCAATCTACAGACAATAAGATAATAAACAAACAGGAAGACAAAAAAATCACTATGAAGGATCACTTGAAGCTTCACTTAGATAGTTATAAAGATCAGGTCAGTAAATCAAATGTTGGATCAGTTTATGTCTACCATGTTTTTATATCAAAAATCCTAGGTGTGTTAAGAGGCCTTCCGCAAAGTCCCAAAAGCTTGGAGAAGAAAAATCTAGCTATGAGTTTCTTCTTCATCAGTAATTTCAAGTTTCAAAATAGACATTATGTCAACTGCCACATTCATACACAACTAGCTACGGTAAATTCGGCCAACTTAAAAGACCTCGTACATCAAGATTCTTATAAAAATAGGTAGAGAATTAAAGCAAGAGGCAATTATTAACCTACCCAAACTGAATTACATCTAGGCCTGCACCAGCAACACCCCGAGAAACTGCATCCTGGGAGTTAAAAGAGGGACAACCTCTTAGTTATGCAATATACTATTGTATGGATGAATTTCTGAGAGGATTAGCTGAAGTGTATAAGCTACTAGAAGACAAACTACATAAGCTTAGAGCGATTTTCAAATTAGCTGCATGGCTACATTTGGAGTAACAGATTACAGAACGTCAATTCCAACACCCCACCCCAAACAAAAACTGACAAAATAGAAAAGGACCGACCTACTACCAAAATGTGATTGTTGTTGTTGGAACTATCTGTTTAAAAGATACTACTAGAGATCCTATACAGCAGCATAAGGAATACAAACCAGCAATACGGACGCAGATATACGGGAATCATGTCCGATAGAAATTCTCAAGGGCCGAGAAGCATCAGCTTTTTTCTTTTCCAACAGCCATGCAGCAAAGGCAGCTCCTATTGCTTCTGTAACTGGTTCAGTGAGGCTAACCGGCTCTCCCTCGACACCAGCAATAGCCACACCTCGAATATCACTGAGATATGAGGTAGATCAATGGAATGCAAACTCCAATTCAAGTATCTGTTAGAAATATATTGATTCCCTCACAAACCAGCAAATCCTGCCTTATTTATGATCTAAAAACAGCATACACCCTATACTGTCTTTTGAGTGACAGTATAAGCAAAATGATAAAAAAAAGAAATCTCTACCTCTCTCTCTTTCTCTCAATACAAGAACTTCTTACAGCAAATTGAAACGAGAATAACGCACAAAAGCTTAATTTGCTATACAGTAATAACAAACACACAGAAGTTTACTGTGATAAGAAAATACTTTTAGACTGTGGTCCTTCCTCACCTGCCATTTTGAAGCTTTACAAAATCAACTTTTTCAAGATTCGGCACTGCAGTTGCAGATGAAGCAGCTGGAACAGAGAGGCACAGAACAATTACATAAGAAACAATCGGGAAAAGAGAAAATATCCAATTTTCTCCATCAAACTACGTGTCAGAAAGTATAAGGCGGTGCCCCTCTGCAAGCAAAGTCTATCCTTAACCTCATAGAAAGGGGTTAACCAAAAAAAGAAAAGAAGAAAGGCAAAGATATATTAAGCATAATATGGCAATAGAAGAAGGTAATTGGTTAGCAGCTAACAAATGGTCAATTTTGACACTTGATATCAACCTGGAAAAGAATGAAGATTCTAGTACAGACCATTGCAGTTAATTGTAGTGCGTCGGTTAACAAAACCACTCTGGTAAATTGGCAAGGAGGGTAGTTTCATGGAAAATAAGCAAGTCCATGCCACCTTCCCTCCATGAATGGGAAGCAAATTGGACATAAAAGGGACAGGACGGTGAGATTCCCTTCGGTATTGGGACCCCAACTGCCTATTCTGTGCTACAATAACATTTTGGGCAATCTTTCCTGACATTGCTGCATCATGACAATTCCAACTACTATTAGCTCCAAACCATTTTACAATCACCACATATACATCAACACTTAAGCATCTACTTGACTAAACTTGGCAAAAAGCAGTCTTCCTTCACTATTTGTCTATAACCCAATTAGGTATCCGAGAAGAAAAAGCAGGGAACTAGTTGAAAAAAGCAGGGAACTAGTTGAACAATCACTGGCAGTCCACCAAACAGAAGAGAAACCATTTTTACGGATTCATTTCATTGAAATGAAATCTTTCAACAGCAGGAACAAAAAAGAGAAAGTCAAAAACTTTGAAAGATTCGTGGATTGTATCGATGGAGAAGTAACGAGAACGAGAACCAACCAGCCATTTTGATGACAAAGGGACTCGTCGATAGGAGATGAAAGATACAGTAGCCGTAGTTGGTGGTGGATGATTAGGTGCAGTTAAATACGAGTTCTCTCGGAGTTTCCGTATGATGTGCTCAATGTCTTCCCTCCACGTGTTAGTATATATGGTTTTCTTTTTTATAGAATAAAAGAAATTTTTTTTAAAAACTCTTTAATTTTTAAATCTTTTTTAAATTTTCTTTTTTATGAAATAAAATCCTTTATTTAAAATTCGGATAAAAATAATATTATATTTGTACCGATCAAATACTATTAACTTTTAAATTTAAATTGAACTATTTAATATAAATTAAACTAATAATTAATCATCTTAAATTATTAATTTAAGTTTAATTTTATTAATTCAAATTGAATTTAAGAGTTTATTTAAGTTATCATTTCGCTAACATTTGATTAATTTACGTCTAATGTTAATAAAATTTTAAACTGGATTCAAATTTTTTAAAAATTTCGGACTTTAGACTCAACCAATCCAAATCCGACCTAACCTGAAGTCTAAAATTTTTAAAAAAATGCATCGTTTGATTTTTTCCAAAATTAAAATATATATTAGGCTTTGGGCTTCTGACCATAAAATTTCAGGGAGGCCCAAGTCCGGCCTGACCTAACTCATGGCCAGTTTGCCACCACTACTCCCAGTCTCTGGTTAACTACATCAGAAATAGATACTTGCCAGCACACTAACTGTTGTGTGCATTTGCTTGTGTAAGCTCTAATACCGATTTCAGGCACATGAACAACAATCAATAGATGACAACATGATTCCATGATTCGAACTCTAAGATACATACAACAGATACCAACTACCAAAAGGGGTCAGCTAACATTGCTCTACATATCTATACATATAGCTCGAGTTGCTGAAGCTAAGGTGATTCTATATCATAGACTGGTATATCAAGACTTTGCACCGTGGAAAACAATACCTCAAGTGTAAATACAACAGATGACCGGAATTATACTCCAGCAACATCATGTCCCGCCGCAGCAAACACTTACATTCACATGGCAGAGTGCTCATTTTGGTGTGAACTTGGAGTTCATTTAAAAGTCTATGTAACGAGGGTATCAGTACCCGCCTTCAGCATCGGCTATGCCCTGTGATAGAAATAACTGATGCATATCAGTGAGACATCAAGGAAAAAGAATCAAAGAAAACAATAAAACAACTACCGAATGATTAGCATGACAGAACCAAACTACAACATCTATAGTCTGCTTAAAGCCAACATAAAGGTTAAATTTTAAGAGTCATTCACCCAGCAATCAGCTAAAGAACTCATCACATATTCAATGATTTGGCCCTTATTTGTAAGTTGTAACAATATGATTCCTAAGTTCATAAAATAACTCCAGCAATGATGCATTCCATATGCTGATGACAATTACTCTGTGTCCTGTCCAGATCAGCCTAGAACATCCTCATAAATGAATTCATACGTATTAATGTCCTGCATATTAGCATTAGGAATGTCTACCATACTCCAGAATATGCTAACTGTTTACAAATCATGCAAACTAGGAAAATTCTTACTGAGGTCCAACTGCTTACGTGAGAGTTCAACAACACATAAGTTGATCAAAACTCGAGAAACAGAGTTACATCATCTACTCCTTGGGTTGTAGCAATTGGAACAGTCTTGAATGGCACAGAAATGGTATAATTCAGCTGATAGTTAACAAGCATTGAGCCAAATATGTTGAACTTTGTAGCACTACCATAAGCAGCCTGTGCATCAGAACACCTCTTAAAAACTACTCTTGCACGGTTGGTATCCCTATCTACTTCTGTCCCAGATTCTTTCAAAGGTCCAAAACGCCTGAACATTTTATTCAAGTTTGTTTCAGAAGGAACAGAATCAACCACAGGAAAATGCATTACAAGTTCCGCCGGTGCATTTTCATCTACATAGCCAGCTGGTTTATCAGCTGATAGATCAGGCTTGCCATCAGAATATCGCTTCCTAGAATTGGACCGACGGAGAGGTTTATCTGAATCCATAGAACCAAGTTGATCAGTCCGTTTCCTACTTTTACGTGATGGTTGCTCTTCAGAATCGTTATGAATAAACCGGTCTGTCCAGTAAGTATCACTCAAATCTTCAAATTCAAATGTTTCGGGAGACCCACCTATTGTGCATGTTTTTCTCCTCTTTCCAATTACTTTATCAGGCTGATCCACTATTAATGAATTCCTGAAATCTGAGAAGAAACCAATAACAATGCTCAAGAAATTATAACCTTTTAGGGGATCCTGAGCTACCAGGTGAAGTTGGGATACCAGTTCATCTAATGGTGAATATTCACTTGTCGATATTGCGGCCTTAGTCTCAGCATCCTCATAATGCTGAGCAGAAGCATCAAATACATCGCCTATAACTCCATCACTATTTCCATCTCCCTTCTGGGTATTACATTTAAGAATAGAGGGTGACCCAGACATTTGGCTAGCGACTCTACGAATGCAGTCCCCAATTTTAAACGATGGCTTAGGTGAAGCAATGGTGGTAGACACTTTCGCAAGAGATATAATCCTCCTGCCTTCTGGTGTAGCTGAGTCAGCATGAAAAGACATATGTTTCTTGCTAGAAGTCGGTGACAGTGATCTGCCGTCAGATTTCTCCCCAGACCCAATTTCGTTATCAACAGAATCCCATGAATCACCCATTAACTCAGACATGCTTCTTTCCTTTTTTCTAGGATAGAGACTTTCCTTTAAATTGTGCTTGCGTTTGTGATAAGAACCTCTTTGAGTTTGCAGAATCTTTTTACTAAAATTAGTTTGGCCATCATCCCTACTACCATGATGCGAATATTCTACCATGTCATCCTGAAACTCTAATCCATCTGCACCCTCCAACAAATTTCCACAATCCTGGAACTCATGCAGTTCAGTATAACCCTTTAAACAGTAAAAAGCATGTACTTGAGACTTTGCAATCACAAGCTCTAAACGGTCAGCCCCATCAGTAGGACATTGTGCTAAGGCTTTCATATACTCTAACAACTTGTTAGATTCAAATAAATCACAACTTGTAAATTTATCCACACCGTCCCTTGTACTTGATTCTTCCCTAATCCCTGCATTTTCAACCACTTGATATTGAATTTTTTCATAAGCATCCTTTGGTACGCATGAGCAAGCCAGGCCCAACTCCGTCCGTCTTGCAACTTCTTCCAAAGCACAATTGACAGCCTTCTGGAATGCTTCCGAACTGCCCTGTTTCTCAACTAAGGAGAAACTTGACCTAAAAGGTTTAAGCAAAGATGCTTCATTCCATGCAAATGTCCGGTCACCAAAATATGCTACCAAAAAGCAGTCCTTCTTATGATACTTCATTGCTTTCTCAGAAGCATCTGTTGGATCAAATATTTGCCCAGGCCACCATGGGTGGCTCCTCACTTTACCCCAGACCAAGTCCCCCTCAGAAAGCTCCGCGTCATCATCCACTGGAAGTTCATATCTGGCTTCATAAGTCTCTCTTGTGCTTCCAGATTTTAAAGCTGCTCGTTTAACAGGTGCATCCTCAACAGTCTTTGACTGTCCATTGTCAGTATCCTCTTCATCAGTGTCCATTTCTTCCTCTTCATGTGAAGGGATCTGTTCAGTATCAACAGCAGGTTCTTCAACCAACATTTCTTGCAACACGGCTGAATCAGTCTGGAATGCACTCTCATTTAAGCCTTCTTCAACTTTCAATTGCTGACCCTCTCTGCTTGTGACTTGAGTACCTGGTTCTGTGCTTACACAAACTGCTGGCTTTTGCTCTCCTATCTTTTTCTCCTCCCTACCTTCCTCTGCAATTGTGATAAGCTCTGGGAATCCTTCATACATCGTCTGTGTCTTTGGATGCTCAACAGTTCCTAAAGAAAAACTGGAAGCATGGACCCTATTTAAAGAAACTTCACAATCCGTTTGTTTCACTTCCTCTCCAAGAACTTGGGTGGAGTGACATAAAGTCGTTGGATTGATATAAGTGCAGCTTTCTGTTTGAGTAGTCCCATTAACATCGTCAACTTCCACCTGCTGTTCTGTAATGATAGTTTTTCCCTCTTGGAGCAGGCCAGCTTCTCCAGGATCATTAACTTTTCTATCAACTCCAATTCCATCCTCTACCTTAGCAAAATCACTATTCATTTCAGAACTCAGAAGCACATTGCCCATAGTGGGTGTGGCTTCACCTCCAAGAATTTGGGTTGCTTGAAATGAATTTTGTGAATCTGCAAATGCATTACAGTGATTTTCAGTGCTTTCATTGCATGTCTCGACCATTCCCTGCAGTTCTTCCACTGAAAAATAAAAATTGCCATGAAAAACATCATTGTCCATACCTTCAATATTAGGACACGTAATCTCCTGGCTGTCCACCAGTGCAAGTTTGGACTCAATAGTGGTTTGTGCTTGGTCCTCCAAAGGTTTGGAGGGTGCATTATCGATGTCATCCTTCTCTTTTGAGACTGAATCTCTTTCGGGACAGTATATTTTTTCCTGCAAAGTACTATTAGTAGAGGCAGTGTCATCTTTGATGAGAGTATTCTCCAACGCATTACTAGAAAGTTCTTCAGCATGTTTATTTGAAGCTTCAGTTTTGACCAACACACCCTCTTCTTCACCAACAGCGTAAGCTACATTGGAATCTTCCACTACATTTGCAGAAGTCGGATCTGCAATTTTAGTTCCAGTATCTCGACTGTCTCCACATAGTACATAAGCCTCCTGTTTCTTTGATTCTTCCACTGGATTTTCTCCAACTCCATCTACTTCCATAGCATGCTCTGAAGGCTTGTCAACCAATTCAGGCACCTCTTCAACAACAGCTCGAGTTTCAACTACTGAGCAGTCTAGAGACATTGAAGCACCTCCTCCCTCATTTTCAACACTTCCATTCTGACCTTCACTTTCTGATACCCCTAAATTTCCAGAACCAACACCCTCAAAAACATTAACTCCACAACTCTCTGCACCTTCCTTTGCCAATTCTCCTTCCAAAGCCTCTACCGGCAAAACAACCACAACTTCTTCAGCTTGAAATTGAGTGTCACCTTCATTCAATGAAGACGTCTCAACTATACCTTCCATTCTACCAGGCTCTCGCTCAACATTATCAATCTCAATCTTCTGTGAACTTTTATCATCAGTCTTACCACTTCCACCAACATCACTGGCCAATTCTCCATTCAACTCATCGCCAACTAATTCACCTCCTTTAGATTCTTCAGCCCTAGAAGAGCATCCGACCTCAACATCAGTTCCTACAGTCACCACGTCAGCTCTTGAATCCTTGATAACTTCTGCACCCAATTCACCAACCAGAGCACTCCCACCATCTAAATCTTTTACCTCTCTTTCCAAACCCATCTCGGTTGATCCATCATCGTCATTAGCTGCTTTCCCGCTCGAATTACCTCCACCCCCATGTGCAGAGTCTCGTATACAAACACTATCAACGTAAGTATCAGAACCCGTAACCCCAACCATTATATCAGCACCATTACAAGACTCCCTGTCCACTACCACAACCTCTTCTTCTGTAGACTCCTCAACTTGACCTTGCTCCTGCACGTCACTGGAAACCGACACATCAGGTCGGGTTTTCTCGCCATCAACAACCTCATCAACATCTTCCCTAGCCTTCTGTGTCTTGGACTCTTTCGGAGTATCATTAACAGAAATACCGTTCTCTTTGTGTTCATACATCTTAAACACTATCTGGGTCGATCTCAAAATCCACAAAAGATTGCTCCTTCATCACGAACAAGAAAATAAACGACATCAAGAGAATGATAAACCCTAACAACAACCTAAAGAAGAAAGACAAAAAAACTGAAATTTTTACAGCTACAATCAAGAAGATGCTTTAGACAAATAAAAGAAGCACTTCTGAAAGTTGAATTCAAAGAAAAGGGTGTGTTATAAGTGAAAGATCGTTCGTGTACCTGTTCCTCTAGATCTTAGGATCAGTGGTGAAACTACTAATAAGTCATTGCAAAGTGTTGTGTACTTTAGGGGGCCTAAACTAAAGGGTCGACATAAATGCTTCTTTGTTTGTCTTTTTCCGCCCTTTTGGCGATTGGTCAAGACTTCCTCGCCAGTTCTTCTCAGTTTCTTCAATGGCGATTAGTTGTTTATGCAATTTTACAAGTGTCACCTTTTAGGGGTGATTTACTTTCTTAAAGTTAGCGTTTCCAATGTTAAATTGAGTTTCAAATACTGAATTGAGCAAGCTTAAGCTAACCAATATTAATTTAATTTAATTTTAAATTATTTATTCATCAAATAATTCATTCAAATAACACGTAAGAAAGTAATTAAAATTAAATAATAAATAATTGGCATTTGGACTTAGCACCATTGATTCGAGTTGAAGCCACACTTTGACCTTTTTTTTCTCAAAATTTGGGCTTTAAATTGCATAAAAATTGTAATAGCCGGTTTCTAAAATTTATTGAGGGTTATAATATTAGACTTTTGAGTCATATCATTTTAAAATTTATGAGGTGCATTTCATTTACATGTATAATAAGAGCATATACACATATGAATGTTGATTTAGAAAACATTGCAAAGATAGTATATGCACTCAATTGATATATTCTGGGATATAAAAGGTTTAAAATGAT
>JANZXP010030190.1:0-12774 GCA_027576715.1 Erythroxylum flavicans
ACCCTTTCTTTATTAGGAAATTCCTATTAACTCCTTCACTTAATTTTAATTCTTTCTTTTAATTCCTACCACCATATGAAATTTATAATACACCATATTAAACTCCAAAATTTTCTAATTCATAAATTCTAATCTATTTTCATGCTTGATAATTTAATAAAATAAATAAAATAAAATAAAATATAAATATAAAAATCCTAAAAGTGGGATCCAACACCTTAAAATGTTATGGGATGAGTTTTTTATTTTTAGACTAATATCTAAATGTAAACGTGAACTACAATGCAACTGTGATGCCCTGACTATCATTAAAACCTACCAAGAAGGAGATTGCGTTATCAAATTTTTAAGAGGCTTAAATGAGTCTTTTTCTACTGTAAAATCCCGCATAATGCTCATGGACCCTTTGCCAGACATAAAAAAAACCATTACAATGGTCTCACAACTTGAAAGACGAATAAACAATTAAACATATCACTCTTCATCCTCCCCAGTTATAGAACCATAAGTCTTTTATAGCAAAACATATCCCAAAAGAGTTTAACAGTAGAATAAAAAACTCATTTGCACTTTTTGTGCGAACACTGGGCATATTAAAGCTAAATGTTATAAGAAGCATGGTTATCTCCTCAGTCTGTCATCCAATGCAAGACCCTCTTATTCAGCCAGAGATAACAATCAAAACAAGTTCAAAGCAGTCAATCAAATTGAAACTCACCTAGACAACTCTGCTTCAAACATGGAATCCCTCTCACTTGTTAGGGAACCGGCCCAAGAACCTGCAAATTACAATCTCACTCGGCAACAGTTCACACAGTTGATGCAAATTTTGCACAATGAAGAAGACTTAAAAGGAAAAACTGTCAGTACACCTCAGGTGAACATAGCTATTGCTGATCATGAAGGTACACCTAAACCTATTTCTTTTTCTGCCTTATGGTCATCCACATGGTTACTCGATTTTGGAGCAACAAACCACATTATCTACTCCTTGGATTTCTTTACAACGTACAAAACAATGGATTCATTGAATGTCAAACTGCCAAATGGCAATTTTGTTTCAGTAACACATATTGGAACAGTTAACATCTCTTCACTCACCTTTACTGATGTGCATTTGTGCCTGTTTTATCTTTTAACTTAATTTCAATCAGCAAGCTTACTAGTTCTTATCCTTGTCAACTAATTTGTTTTCTCATTCATGTCAAATTCAGGACACCAAATCCATGAGGATGATTGGTTTTGCTAAACAAGTCCACGACTTGTATTACCTCTCTCCATTAATTTAGGTCCAATACCCCCTTGTTTGCTATGTTTCCTCACACCAAAACAATCTATGGCACAAAAGGCTGGGACACAATTGTAATCAAAGGCTATAAACCTTGTCTAGAGTAGATTCATCAAGTACCTTTCAGTTTACAGAACAATGTGATATTTGTCATTTTTCAAAATAAAAAAAATTACCGTTTCATTCTAGTATTTGTTTTGCAAACTCTTGCTTTGATCTTATTATACATGTTGACATTTAGGGTCCTTACCACATCCCATCTATCCTAGGGCACAAAATTTTCTTAACTATTGTGGATGATTATAGCAGAATGACTTGGATATATTTGATGAAACAGAAATCAGAAACCATAGAACTAATCAAAGCTTTTGTTGTTATGTTGAAAAACAATTTGATAAAAAGGTAAAGAGAATTCGCTATGATAATGGTGTTGAATTTTCAATGCTGACCTTTTACAAAGAACAGGGGATCTCACATGGAACCACATGCTTTGAAACTCCCCAATAGAATAGAAGAGCTGAAAGAAAGCATCAGCACATTCTTTCTATTGCAAGAGCGATAAAAATGCAAGCTAACCTGCCTACAAAGTTTTGAGTAGACTATGTCCTACATGAAGTCTATCTATTAAATTGTATTCCCTCTCTTCTTCTATGTCAAAAATCACCCTTTTCTATCCTATGTGGAACTAACCAAGATTTACTCTCCCAAAAGTATTTGGTTGTCTTTGTTTCGCTTCCACTAAAGAAGTAAACAGAGGCAAATTTGATACCATGGCTAGAAAATGTGTTTTTGTTAGTTTCTCAATAAGCAGTAAAGGATATAAGGTGTTTGATCTCAACTCCAATTATTATATTCTGACCAGGGATGTACTGTTCTATGAAGATAAGTTTCCATTCCTAAGCACACCTGTCAATCCGACACCTTCTCCTATATTGCCTACCCATAACAGTTCACTATCAGAAGATTCCTTACCTCTGCCCCTTCTAAATCTTCCACCATTACCAACTAAAAATTTCCCATCTTCTTCCTCATCCCCTACACCACCGCAAAATCCTCCTCTTCGCCGCTCCACAAGGCAGTCTTGACTCCCATCCCATCTAGCTAACTATGACTGCCCTATAATCCTACACAACTCTCCTCACACTCTATCTTCTGTCATCTCCTATGACCACCTGCCCCCACAATATTATGTTTTCTCAGCTAATCTCAGCTCCTTAAAAGAACCTCACATTTACAAACAAGCAATTCAACACAAAGGATGGAGAGATGCCATGCAAATTGAATTGAAAGTTTTACAAGCGAATAAAACTTGGGATCTTGAATTCTTACCTCCAGGAAAGGATGCAATTGATCGCAAATGGGTATCCAGGTACAAATTTAATGCAGATGGGAGCCTTTAATGCTGCAAAAGCTGGGTGGTAGTTAAACGTTTTACGCAGCAAGAGGACTTGGACTATACATAAACTTTTTATCCTGTGGTAAAGACAACAACAATCAGAATTCTGTTAGCGTTAGCAGCACAAAAAAACTAGTTTTTACACCAACTAGATGTGAATAATGGTTTCTTACATGGAGACTTACATGAGGAAGTTTACATGAAGCCGCCTCCCGGTCTTCCTCTTCCACATCCTAACTTGGTCTATCATCTCCGAAAGAACATCTACGGGCTGAAGCAAGCTAGTCGCCAAAGGCACTATAAACTGACCACTACCCTCTTGTCTGATGGTTTCGTACAATCTCATTCTGACCACTCCATGTTCAAAAAATCCTCGAATGGAAACTTTATCATCTTGTTGGTCTATGTGGATGATTTGCTACTTGCCAGTAACACAATTGAGCTTATCCAGTCCACTAAATAGTTTCTCAACGACATCTTCAAAATAAAAGACCTTGGGCCAGCAAAATATTTCTTAGGGTTGGAGCTGGCACGATTGTCCTCCGACATTAACCTCATTCAATGCAAATACACCCTTGACCTTCTTCTTGAAACTGGTTTTCTGCACTCCAAACCAGCTTCAACACCCATGGCTTCAAACATCAGACTAAGCTCCATTGGCGACCTCATTTCGGACCCAACTTTTTTTGTTGCCTAATTGGAAAGTTCATTTATTTGAGCACTACCAGACCAGACATCTCCTTTGTGGTCCAGTAGTTGTCACAATTCATGAACAAACCAATTAAATCTTTCAGCAGCGCATCGCATACTTAGTTACCTTAAAGGATCACCTGGTCGACGACTATTATTTCGACAAGACTCAAGTCTTCAACTTTGCGCCTTCTCGGATTCCAACTTAGGGAATTTGTCCAGATTCTCGCAAGTCCATCACCGATTACTGTGGTTTTCTCAACTCTTCCTTGATCTCTTGGAAACACAAAAAACAGGCCACCATCTCCAATAGCTCTTCTGAAGCCGAATGCTGAGCCCTCGCCACCACCTCATTCTAACTACAGTGGCTCCTGTATCTCCTCAAGGATCTCGGCTCTGAACACCTACAACCAGCATATCTTTACTGTGATAATAAATCGGCCATACACATAGCTAAAACCCCATTTTTCACAAGCGAACAAAGCATATCGAAATCAACTGCCATGTTGTTCGTGAGAAAATACAAAAGGGCGTTGTTCACCTCCTGCCGATTTTTTCAAGCTCCCAACTTGCAAATATCTTCACCAAAGCGCTCCCTCGATCATCCTTTTAAACCTTGTTGCTCAAGCTGGGCGTGATTCACGACATCCACCGTCCAGCTTGTGGCGGCGTGTCATGAGAAGCTGCCAAACCCGATAGAAGAAGAGGCTGAGAAAACCCTAGTTGAAATACTAATGAGACTGGGCTCTTCCTTTTTTTATTTATTTTGTTTCTTTTGAACTTTGGGCTTTTCTTTAGGTCCGTTTCTAAATGTTTCCATCTTCAGGCATAAGCCCCCTTTATTTATTTCTCTTTGGCCTTTTTTTGTTTTGCTCTCAGTCTCTTAACTGTAGAACAAGTTTGTTTGTTAGATTCCTTGTTTTGTTATAACAAACTTGTACTAACAACCTATAAAAAGGCAATTTCGTTTCATTAAAGTTTTGAACCTTTTCTATTATGTTTCTTTTATTCTTCTATCATGATATCATAGCGAATAGCTCTGTGCTTTTTTCTTGGTTCCGTCCCCTCCTTTCTCCGATTATCTTCAGCCTGATTTGATTGCCTTTCTTCTTCATCTTCATTTCCGATTCCTTCCCTTTCATCATGTTAGGTGTTCCAGGCCCCCCATACGCCAGTAGATTTGGTGGCCAAAATTAGTCGTATAATCAAAATACAGTCAGACCAGAAGACCAACCTGCTAGTCCATACTACCTTCATCCCAATGGGAATCCTTCTCTAGTCCTTGTGTCCTCCCTTTTAACTGGTGCCAATTACCATTCTTGGGCAAGATCCATTCAGATGGCTTTGCTGTCAAAAGACAAGCTCAAGTTTATTGATGGAACTATTATGATGCCACACAAAGAAGATCCATCATTCATATATTAGAAAATATGCAATACAATGGCACTATCATGGTTTTTGCAATCAGTATCAGATTTTATAGCTCAAAAAGTCATATTGTTTGATACAGAATATCTATCATATATTTAAAAGGAAAATTTTCACAGACTGATTCATTGAGAATATTTGATCTACAAGAAGAAATATTCAGTTTCAGACAAGGTACACTCTCAGTATCAGATTATTATACTCACCTTAAAATGTTATGGGATGAGTTTTTTAATCTTAGACCAATACCTAAATGTAAATGTGAGCCACAATGCAACTGCGATGCCCTGACTATCATTAAAAACTACCAAGAAAGGAGATTGCGTTACCAGATTTTTAAGAGGCTTAAATGAGTCTTTTTCTACTGTAAAATCTCACATAATGCTCATGGACCCTTTGCCAGACATCAAAAAAACCTTTGCAATGGTCTCACAGCGTGAAAGACAAATAAGCAATTCGGCATATCACTCTTCATCATCGTAAGTTATAGAACCACAAGTCTTTTATAGCAAATCAGATCCCAAAACAGTTTATTAGCAGAGTAAAAAACCCATTTGCACTTTTTGTGGGAACTTGACATAAATGTCACTCTCTACTGTAACTTTCCGTGCAGCTCCGTAGCAGAAGAGCCATAAAACCCTAACTAAACCACCATCAGTGGACCATTCAGGATTACTATACAAAACTTACTAACGTGTGAAATGGAAATCGATTTAATTAGGTTCAGGAAATCTAAGGAAAATACGCAATACAAAGGAGCTTTGATCTTTCATTCAACTGTGGCCAGAAGTTACATAGAGACAACTACCAGGACATAACCCACACTAGCTGTAATGTCAGTCCATTTATTATTGTTCCGTTTCCTTTTTTTTTTTGTTTTGGGGGACAGAGACCCACATGTCATTCAACGGAACAGAACAAAAGCAGCAAACATAACATGAGACCGGACTTGAGATCACTTTTCCGACAGCTTCAAATGCCCTAGTAGCATCTCTATTCATTACTTGCCTTTCTCCAACATCTACTTGTCTACTAGATATTGTGCTGTGTGTGTTCCATTAGTTCCCACTTTCCCTCTACCATCACATCTTTCAGGCACTTTACAGTCTAGACTGCAAGTGTTAATGCTTCGCTAATTGGACCTTCCTTTTGCAAGTACAGTTCAAGTTCCTTGAATAATATGTACTTTGCTTAATTGGGTTCTAATAACTACCTTTAAAGAAACTAAACTTACCCTTGGTAATTCAGACAATGTAGTTATGATCAATTAATAGGCAATTCAAGGTTGAGAAAAGAAAGAGGAAAAGGAAAAAAAAAAAAAGAGAGAGACCGGTTCAAAAGGCGCTTTAAAACTTGGCTTCCATGTGCCGTGAGTAAATGACAATCACAAGCTCTGCAAATCTGCTTTAAAACTGCTAAAGACTGTGGTTAGCTGCTACATTGATAGCCACTTCAAACTTTCAAACTTTGGTTTTTTTGCCTTTTAGCAGTGCATAGAAAAACTAAACAATTATTGCAGAAAAGAACTGGCGAAAGAAGAAGACTGGCAAGAGGAAAGAAAAAGAGAAGAAGAAGAAGAAGACCTATACAAGAGATAGGTAACAATGAATGGCGGACGAGGTATCAGACATTGAAGGTTAAAAAACTGGAGAAATTAATGACGTTTAGGGTACTAATTGTGACGCCATCTATGAGGAAGACTATCCACCTCTCAACGAAGCACATTGTCCACATTCCCTTTTGGTTGGTTCGAGCTAAATTCATTTCGAAGTATCTAGAGAGTAAATGGACAGGTTGAGAGAAATTAATACGAGAGGAGAGATTACGCGTAAAAGGTTGAAAGGGATAAGAATAGGTCGGAGAGAAAGAGAAGAAGTTGACAGTTGTCAATGGACACAAAAAGACTGAAGCTTTGCACACTAAACAAGTTTGATTCAACCAGAAGTTCTCTCGATCGATCGATCGATCCTCGATCACGATGTTTGACGATGATCATCATTACCGTGATGTTAATAACCTAAAAAGGTCTTGGCTTTTGCTTGATCAATTATGTTCCTCCTTTTATGGGACTTTCCTGAAACTGACTGATGACCTGAAATTTAAACTAGAACTCATCAAAGTTAAATGGTAGAGTTGCAGAGAGGAACAGAAGCTATAACATATGAATCAGAGTCCCTTAATGTACTACATTTTGAACAAAGAAAAGAAACTACAGTTAGAAAATGATGCTTGGAAATTTAGAGGCATCATCATCCTCATCCAATCCATCCTACATTCGGAACTGAGAAGACAAAAGCTAAACAAAGTGTCTGATTAAACAGCAACAACCCCCACCAAAAAAAGGGTGAAGAGAAAAACAGTAAGAACCCTAGTCAAAATACCCTAATAAAATTTGGCACCGCAAGTTCTCAACTCTTTTGTAGCGCTGAGATGTCTCCTTCTTCATTATCTTTGGCACTTGTTGGAAGAAACATAACAACGTTGGCCCATTTCTTTTTTTCTTCCTGTATTTATTATGGATGCTACTGTCTGAAACTCTTAGGGTTTCTTACCAAGTGTGTGCTTGTTATTGTGCATCCAAACCTTAAGCACATGTCGTTTCACACCAGTGTCTGCACAAAACTGCTCCACAGAAGCTTCATCGTGCTTCTGAATCCTCCACCCAAGCCTTTCTGCGAACTCCAACATCTTATCTTTTTGTTCCTGCGTAAATTTAGTCCTAAACCTTTTCTTCGAACCACTACCGCTCGCACCACCACCGCCGCTACTACTAGGATTAGACACGTCCTCCTCTTCCCTCAAGTACGCGCCACTTGTTCCACCGCCTCCGCCGGATACCGAGGGAAGAGCCAATGGCCGAGCGGGTGGTGGCGTTAAGTGGAGGTACCCAGCAGGAGGCGGCGCGCGATAATAAGGAGAAAATTGTGGATGGTGGTGCTGTTGGTGGTGATACAATCCCTCGCCCTCTGCCTCCTTCCTGTGGAAATTCCGGTGGCAGTTACAGGCGGCGCATTTGAGGGCATCCAAGGTGCCTTCTTCGCCGGCTGCCATGAACTCGCAGCAACCGTCCACCGCATGACCACCGATGCTGACGGCGTGGTTCTTGAGGCACTCTTTGTATCTGACACCTATTCCTCCTCCTCCTTGTTTTCTGGCTCCAGCTGTCGACGCACTCTCTCCTCCCGTGGGACCCATTTTGGGGCGAGCTGAGTTGGTCACCGCGTCATAACTCGGTGGCACCGCCATGCCCATTTCTAATTCTTCTTCTTGGTCTTGGTGCTCCTCAAAATCCATTCTTTCAACTAATTTTCCTCTCTCTCTCTCTCTCTCTCTCTATCTCTACCCTTTTGTTGCTTAGCAAGGGAAGAAGATCTACATGGTTAGCTTTTGAGCAGATCCAAAGAAAAACTAACACCTATGATAAAGCTTGAATAAGTTGTATTATATAATGTTATTATCGGAGATTAAAAAAAATAATTAAGTATTTACTCTTAACTCATAAAAGAGAGAAGATAAGGGGTTAAGGAGGGTGTGGCCGTCAATTCGCGGCCTGCATAAAAGATGTGTCTTTACTCGAAAGCCTTTCATATATGCTTCTTTACCACTAAACAAACCCACTTATTACTGGTTATAGCCAGCTCTTTTCACTAGTGTATATGCCTTTTTTTCATGTTTTCTTCTAATAATAATGTTCGTGTAAATTGGGTTTTCAAGGTTATGGAGGAGGTTGTGGCGTGCTCTGATTTCTGATGCTGTCATTTTTTTTTTCCCAGTTTTTGCAGGTATTCATGCCAGTAAAAGTGAAAAGGGAAGACAGGTAATTTCACTTAAACGGAGATAGGGTTTAGCGTGTAGGTTTTGTCTTTAAAAAGGTGACGTAAGAGAGGAATGTGAAAGGAGGTGTTTGGTACTAACATGGGACAAGCAACTACTCATAACACTTGCTTGGCATCACCTTACCTTCTCTAAATTTACCAGACCCATGTTCTTACAGTACAGTAACATAATAGGTGAAAGGATGCTGTGACTATTAGTGTCCTATTTTTATTAGTGGGTGTCAATTATCAACGGCTGCTGTTGGAAGGAATCGGATTTCTGAGCTTCAATTATTTCAAAGATCAGTCTTAAGCTGACGTTGATGGGGAAATTATGTGGTTACTCTTTTCCCATTCCTTTTCTTTATGTATATGCTTGCTTTTTGCTTATATACATACATATATATATATATATGTATACGTATGTATATAAGGAAGTGCTTACTTTCAGCTTTCGTGTGTACTTTCTTTTCAATACAAGAACAAGTTTGCATTCGACCTCGTACAATCTATGAAGTAAGTGAATTTATACAATGAGTAGGATGATGTCTGAGGAAAAAACTAGTCAGATGAGGATTGACAAATCATCCAACGAATAGTGGTTATAAAAAGAAGAAGAAGGACAATCCAATCCTGCTTTCACCACCAGAGCGAAAACATGACCAATATGTACATGACATGGATTTATATTTTGTCATCTGATACATAGTATCCCTCCGTAAATACCAGACTACGAACAGCAAGCGTTGTGCATTACTTGCTCGTCAAAAAATTAAAAAAAGGTCTTGTAAAAATCCGAAGCACCCACCTACGTCATGGCCATGTATGCAAAGATTGGATTAGCTAATAACTTTATGATCAAGTAAGAACCAAGCTAAAGAAGAAAGCCATTGAGAAATGAAACAGTAAAAACTGATAATGGGTAGGACTGGGATGCTATTGCAAAGTTAAGCTGCGGAGAGAAAGTGGGGCCTGAAATCTGCAGAACTTGTAGGTGGAGGACTGTAGAGTAGACTGTAAGTAAGCTGTGTCTGTGTCTATGCATTTGACGCGGAAGGGGGAGAAGGAAGAACAGGAGAGAGTCGCATTGGAACTTGAAGAGTTAAAAAAAGATAAATGATTAACAGAACAAATAACAGAAGAATAGATCATATGTCTGTATGAAGAAGTTAGAATAAAATAGAATAAGTGATAATACAACCAAGTCTCCATGTTTATGTAAACCAAGTTCCTGGAACTAATATTGGAATTTGGTACCACAACAAAGAAATAAAGAGTAAAAGTCTAAAAGAAGGCCAATCCTGAGACTGAGAGGGTATATCTGATGCAAGGTACTCCTGTCACTCTCTTTGTCAGCTGGCGGGAAACCAACCCACCCCCCTCTCTCCTCCTCCTCCTCCTCCTCTTCTTCTACTTCTTCTCCTGAAAAATAATAATGAAAATTTGTATTTTTAATAATCTCAATTGTTATATATAATTAAAAAATATAGTAATGTTCCTGTGTATTTTTTATTTAAGTTTAGAAGTTTATTTATGACGAGCCATCATTATTAACTTTTTTCCTTTTCATCTCTTTCTAATTTCACTTTATAAATTGAAATTATTATCATTTCTCATGCCAAGCAGTTTCTTTTTTATGTTTCAGATTCAGCATTCTATTCTCTTTTCCAAGCTTTTATACCTTGAGAAGTATGAAATGTATGTTTCACTTTTATTATTTGGTTGGTTTACATGAAAACCTCTCAATAAAGCTGCGGACAGTGGACCTCCTTAAATCTCTCGTATTAGTGAAATTTTTAATTATTATGTTATTGTTGTTGTTGTTGTTGTTAGTTGACTGACTTATATATGGAATATAAATAATGAAATAATGGTATGTTGTAGTAAAGGAAAATTTCCTTCATTTTCATCATATCTGTATATAACTGAAAAAAATTTCGCAAATATTTTTTAAATATTTATGCCTATTTTAGATATTTTAATAAAGATTTGTTTGTATTCATTATAAATAGAATAATTAATTGAAATGAAGGTATAATATTAATTTTCAATGCTAAATTCAAATTATGGAATAATGTGATTAACTTAATTTAACTATAAATTTAGATTTTAAAAGTTTCACAAGGACAAATTTTTGGAAGTGAAAAAAGTGAATTGCTTTTTTTTGGGTTTAGTGTGGAATAAATAAATTAAAAATAATAAGTAAAAAAACTTATATAAAATCAATGTTTTAAAAACCAAACCGAAAGTTAAATCTGTAATACAAAGAGTGTAAGATTTAAAAGGTTCAACAGATAGTTAACTGTCATAAAATCGGTTAAAGATTAAATAAAATTAAATAATTTAAAATATCATTTAAAAAAATTGTCCTCTATCTAAGAATTTAAAGTTTAATTACAAAATGAATTATTAAATAAAAAATAATTGATTTATTTTCGTTTATAAAAAATATTAAGTTTTAAATTAATTAATAAATTATTGAGTTTTTAATAGTAATTTTTATTAAATCAAATTGAAAAAAAGTAAAAAATTAGACAAAAAATTGAAAAGTTTAATTTTTTGACGTTTGAATCGCTTCATTAAGTTTTTTTAATAATTGTTTATAGCCATATTTTCATGCAACACTGCCCTT
The DNA here is from genome assembly GCA_027576715.1 of Erythroxylum flavicans. Classification (NCBI taxonomy): domain Eukaryota; kingdom Viridiplantae; phylum Streptophyta; class Magnoliopsida; order Malpighiales; family Erythroxylaceae; genus Erythroxylum; species Erythroxylum flavicans. Next base: position 11,250 of record JANZXP010030190.1, read on the forward strand.
TCTTAGGGAAGAACTGAATGGATAGGGATGGGGCACTGACAGTAATAAGCACACGTTAGAACAATGCACGTGTGGTGTTACGGGATTTTGATTTGACATAATCCCGTTCCGTTTGAGGTTATTTTGTAAGGAAGTAACAGTTAACGGAGGAGATTCTTTTTTTCTGCAGTTGTGATAGAGAAACGGAGAGAGAGGAGAGGGACACGGATGGTGACTAGACAATGGAAAAAGGAGTGGGTCGTGTTTGTGTATGTGTATGTGTGGAAGAAGCAAGTCTCTGTCTCATCTTTAGTTTCCCATTTCCATGCTTCTCACTCTTCCTTTGCAGCTTTTCCCTATTTTCTTCTCTTTCTATTTACTTTCAAACAGTGATACAAACATTTAATATTACTTTTACTATTGACGTAATATACATTTGACTTCTTAACTCTTAAATTCTTTATCAATTTAAACTTTTATAAAATTTTGATTTTATTAGTGAATTAATAAAAAATATTGTTAGGTATGACAATGAACCGACCTATAATCCTACTTGCTAATTTTTTCAAAATAATTTTTAAAAATTAAAAATATAAAATAATATTTTTTTAATTAAGTCCAAAATTATATCAAACTTATTCAAGATATAACTTTTCTAAATAAAACGATGTTGTTTTGTTTGAAATAATTAAACTTGGGGTTGATCTGGACCTGGGTGGACTCATAAGTCGACTTATTGAAAACACTTAAATCTAAATTCATTACTCAATCCATTGCTATTTCTAAATATTGTCAGGATTTATTCATTTTACTTATAAAAAATTAAACATTGTAAAAAATTTTGTATATAAAAAATAAAAGAATTTAGTTCTAAATTTTAGAGGGACAATAGGTTAAATAATATGAATTATATATTTTTTTATTAATTTTGTATGTCTCATGGTCTTAGTCAGCTCTAATAATTTAAATATGAACGGATCATCAAGTTTAACGTTGAAGTTGGGTGCTATCGTCATGGTAACACACCAACACTTCCAGTTATGAAGCGCCTATACATTTAATATTATTTAAAAAATTTTGGTCAGACGTTTTACTGTCCATTTTGGAGCGTAGGTTTTAGATGCAGCTATGGGCCCAGTTGCCGACCAATTCCAATTTCTCAGGTTTGCTTCACGTCCCCGTCTAGTCTCACTCCTCAGGGTCCGGAGCATGGTTTAGTGACTTATCATTATTATGGGAGCTTGTAATCATCTGAATTGGGAATTTTTAATCTGGTTTGACTAATTCCTCGTAATCGCATAAGTCCAAAACTAAAGTACATACCCGTAAGCAGCCTTTTTCGGATTAATCGAGATTGGAATAATTAAACATCCTTTGCTTGAATGTTGGCGTGTAAGTAAACATCTAAACATGGTTTGTCTCTTGTGTTTTTCTCTTATATGGACAATACATTCATTTAGTTTTAGTGTTTGTTTGGTTGAGCTTATATCAGTAGAGCTTTTGTCAATAGAGCTTTTGTCAGTAGAGCTTTTCTGAGAAGAGCTTT
>JANZXP010030200.1:0-12773 GCA_027576715.1 Erythroxylum flavicans
TAAGTCAGATTGGTTGACCGTTTGCAAAGTTAAACCTAGAGGTGTTTTTGAATCATAAGGAAAAGGACAACAAATACTTGAAAGTGAAGCATTTTAGCAAGATGCTTATGAAATAAATGCATCTGTTACATATGACAAGAATGAACCTTGAACGATCCAAATAATGAATATGTTGAAATTTCATTTGGAGAGGATGAGAAGGGCGAGAGATCTGAAAAGGAGCCTAAGTTTGATTTTAATTCTTTAGAAAAAAAAGAAGATGAAGATTTTGATTTACAATTTAATGCTGATAGCGATTGATTTGTGTTTGTAATAAAATATTATATTTAATAGATCAGTTATTTAATTAACAATATATTGTTATATATTGGATTGAAATTGTTATATTTCTGGAATATTTAATCAAATATAATTTTGGGTTAAAATATGCCACCAACGAGAAAACAAGATATGTTGCGATAATGTTTCATCCCACGATTTGGGGCCAGTTGCTTTCCAAGTGAAGCATCACATTCTGCAACTGCAACAGAATCAGATGTGGTACCACTAGCTACTACACTTGTAGATGAGGCATCACCTTCCGTACCTGCTGCTACACCATCCACCACCCCTATACTGATAGAGATATCAGGGGTATACGATGCAGATAAAGGAGGTGGCCTCCAGCCTAGAGGTGAGAGAGTTGATGGAAGAACTTACATCACAATTGTCAACAATCTGTAAGTGAAAATATATGAAATATCATATGTTTATAATTAAGCTATAGGATTAAATTTAAAAATGATATAAAATTGTTTTTTATATTAAGTTGATTCCGTCTAGATCGTGCTAAAGAAACTTAACATTCAAATTCAAGGAGAAGATTGATTTTGAGGGTTATATATGGAAGAATATCTCTCAGGTGATAACGGAAATTTATTATTAGGAGTTTAAGGTACAAAAAAATACTTTTTGTATTTTTTTCTAATTAATTTTTACACATTAATTAGATAAATATTGTAGGTTATAAGTACTTATTGTATGTTTTCCCCTTTTTTCAGAATGAATTTTTTTGGGGTTATGAATTTAACATGGTTATTTATAAAGTATGGGAGAGACGAGTTCGTACACGTTATAGAGACTTTGTTGGTACGATACCCAAGATTGGTGTATGACCTCCTTATATTTCTGAAGAAATATGGAGTCGTTTGCAGCAGTATTGGACATCACCTAAGACAATGTCTATTTCAGAGTGTAATTCTACCAACAGTCGTGGAGTACGGGGGGAGAGAGTCTTCCTGTAAATACTGGAAGATCTATTACCTACCAGGAGCATGCAGAGAGATTTGTAAATATCTAGACTTTACACTTATATTCTAATTTTTTTTCTTTGATGTATTTCAATTTAGTTTGATGTGTGGATTTTGGAATGAAAATATGTTTATTACGGAGAATGATAATGTTATAAATGTCTGGTGCCATATATGATGTATTGTTGAGTTACTTTCTTTGTTCAACAGGAAAAAATATTATAAAATAGAGAAAATTCTACCGAAATTTTTGTAAATTGTAGTTCACTTATAACATTTTATTTTGATGTAGGAAAAGTCTATAGGCAGGAAGCCTACATCCCATAAGCTCTTTTTGTACACTCACACTAAGAAACATGACGGTGTGGCCTTCGCCAACACCCAATGTAGAGAACTAAATGTATGTGAAATTTATGCTTTAATATTGATACTTAATAATTATCATTTATTAACATAAACATTGCCTTCCAATAGGACAAAATATAAGAAAGCATTCAATGACAGTCTTAGCAGTCTGAAGATTTTGTTGAGAGTCAAACCTATCTTTATGCAGTGGGTGGTAACGGCCGTCGTGGAAGGATATTCAGCTTAGGTTCATTTGCGAACATATGTTATTCGCAATCCTCCACATCCAATATAGCAGCATCTAGTAGGCGCTCCGCATCTAATGAAGTCCATGAGCTTCAGAGCACAGTACAGACACTGGCAACTCAGTTACAATAGTCGATGGAGTGCATAGCCCACCTCCGTAATGAGATGGATGAGTTGAAGGAGAAGGGCAGCACCTCATCGTAACATTCAGAGCATCCATATTCACAAAATGAATAGTGTAGTTGTAGTCATTTTGTATAAATTTAATACTTATTATTGTACAAAATAATTTTTATTATCAATTAAGATAATTTTTACTTTATATCATCAATCAACTTTATGTTTTAACAAATTAAATGTAGAAACAAATCAAATATTATCAATAGGTAACTGATAATTGTGTAAATTATAAATCAATCATAAGATTATGAAATAAAATTAAATGCAGGGAAAAATTAAAAAAATAGTATCAGTAAATTTATCGATGGAAAATCAAAATTTGTCAGTAAAATACAGTGAATTTACTGAAAAATTACTAAGTTCCATTGATATAATTAGTGTGAATTAATCGATGGATTTGGTAAATCCATTGGTAAATTTACCGACAAAGAAGCCTTGTCCTTTACTAAATTTTCTGACAGCACAAAATTAAGTAACGGAACACAAAATAGCCATCGGTAAATTAGCAATGAAAAATTTGTACTCCGTCGTCAATTATTCCTACGACTGTTTCTCTGATACTTATTCTGTCGGTAAATTTCGTCGCTAAACCCTATTTTTCTTGTAGTGTTCCTCTTCAGTAAAAAATTGTCATTTAATTGAAAAATAAGATAATTTTCTTACAATACAAAATATATCACATATATATGGAATGTTTCAACTATATTAATATCATATTAAATTATTATGAAATAATATTAGGGAAAGTATTATGTATCTATACTTAGTTTTATATCTTTTTTAGGATGCTAGGATTAGTTATAACTCCTTCTTTCTATTTATATATATGGTGTGGCTTTGCTTAATGAAAAGCAGGTCATTCTACACAAAATTCTTTACAATATCAAAGCTTAAACATATTTTTGGACACTGAAAGAGACATCAAAGGCCATGATATGAGACAACAAGAAAAGAAAAACATTTGACTCGACTTTACTTTATTATCTTTATCCTAGAGATAATCATAGGTTGAATATCTATGTAATGACTCTTAAAGGAGAGGCAAATTAGAATGAGTGCCCTAAGGCAATGCGTAATGCCTTTAAAACCAAACAGAAAGCGAATTTCATTAATAAAATTATCAAAAGGTCTATAGATGACTTTGAAGAAAACAACAATTGGTGGAGCCTAAATTTTGTGCTCATTCAATGGATTATGATCTTTATAGATCTAAAAATTCAGTCCACATTGTCATATATGGACAATGTCAACGATTTATGGGATGATTTAAAGGAACGGTTCTCAGTTGGGAATGTTATGCAAATTCATCAACTAAAAGAATATGTTCAACATTATAAAATAACAAGGACAATTTATATCAATATACTATGGACATTTGAAAGCTAATGGGGGTTCGTTGTTATGCTATGTGATTCTTCTCAACATATTGATGTGGAGGTTACAAATGTGAGCTTATACAGAAATATGTGGAGGAGTAAGAAAAAGAGAAGGTGCACAATTTTTTGATGGGTCTTGATAGTGCAATTTATGGAGATATTCGAATAAATGTCCTAAGCTATGATCCACTACCATCATTGAGTTGAGTTTATGCCCTAGTAATCTAGGAGGAGAGGCATAAATAGGTTGCTCGATCTCATAAAGAGATGGTTAATGTAGTTTGGTTTTCTATTTAAACAACTGCAAAACCAAGTTCCACTAGTGCAACAATAGGGCTATAGAATGTGGGTGTTGCCAGTACGGTGTACAAAATGCAAAAAGATAGACCATGATGTGAAGGACCATTATCATATCATCAGCTATTGGGAGTGGTAGCCTAGTGGAAGAGGAGGAGGTCATTGTAATGCTAGTTAAGGCAGAGGAGTTTCGTTGGTCATAGAAGAAGCATTGTAGTGATTGCTAATGTTGAGCAAACAGAAGGTGGTTTTGATACTATTCAAAGTGGTGCCATGGTGACAAAAAATGATCATAATAGTTTTCCTACACTTACTAATGATCAGTGGACATCGCTGCTGGATATGCTTAATAACTATAAACTTACAACTACAACTAAAAAATTGACAGATAAGACTTAACCTTTTGAATTATTATCAAATACCAGAGCTTCATATCATATGACTGGCAACAAGACACTCTTGTATGATCTCTATGATTTGGTGCCCTCACCAGTAGGGTTCTAGAATGGTGAAACAATTCATGCAGTGTGATAGGTGTGCATTAGGATATGTTTTTATAGTTAATTGGCATGTATTTTCTTGCATAATTTTTATTTGTTGTTCTAGTTTAGGATTCATTTTGTATGTTTTAGTTAAGTTTGATTTCCATTGTTGTTCTTGTGTGTTTGATGCTAATTGAGGGTAAGAATTGACTATTTTTGTGTAGGAAAGAAGAGGGAGCAACTTAGAGGTTGAACAAAAGATCAAAGAAGAGAAGATAAAAAGAGTGCATTTGCTACAAATTCCCACGTTCATGGGAATCATGTAAATTCCCATGGATATGGGAATCGTAGAAGAAATGAGGAGTGCATCTGTGTAAAATTCCCATGCTCGTGGGAATCATGCAAATTCCCACGGACTTGGGAATTGTAATCCGAGGCAATATGCGAGGCTTCATTTAACCTAGGGTTTTTGGACTATAAAAACAGCATTAAGCCTCCATCTTAAAGGGAGACGTCTCCCACCTATAGAAACATCATCTTTGAGTGAAGAACACATATTTGGAGCATTGAGAAAGGATTAAAGACAAGGATCATCATCAAGATTGGGCAAAATAGCACATCAACATCATAATTCCAGATTTTGGTAAAGAAGAGAAGGAATCTTTCTATTCAATTTTCTGTCATTTTAATCTCTTCTATTGTTTGTAAAAATAGTTTATTTGATTGTTGATGATGTTACAGAGATCATGTTAGGATGATTTCATTTTAGGGATTGCTTTTGAATTGTTTTGTCAAAACTCCTATTTTATTGAATTAAATACAATTGTCTTTGTTGATTGTTGTTTTTAATTGTCATCTTGCAACAAATCGAGAGAGTGAGTGAGATGAAATTCAAGTAAGAATGTACAACAAGAGTTGGCAACCTATAGACTAGCAATCATCATGTTAAGTGAATAGTTAGAAGAGAGATCTTGATTAGTCAATTGATCACCCATAGGATAGTTTAATAACTAGTTGAATCGATAGAGTCAATGGGTAGGTTGAGAGATTATTTAATCAATTCTCATTGATTCGATTAGGGTCAAATAGTTACACCTTAAGAGAGGTAATTAGTACATTTAGAAATCTAAGGTGAGACACAATTTAATCAATAAAATAGGAGGGAGACAAAAAAAGGAAAAAGTAATCTCTAGCATTTAGATTCTTGAATTCAGATTTTCTGCAATTACTCTATTATCCATTGTTTACATTAGTCTTTTAATTTTAATTTAATTTTCTAGATTCCAGATTTTTTAAACAAAGTTGTGTCTAAATTAAGCAGTGTCTAGGTATCAATCCCTGTGGGATTGATATTCATTTTTTTAACTACAAGTCATGACCCGTTCACTTATGATTTTTGAGCGTAAAACAAGTAAACAGGTTTTACTTTCAACACCTCTAATCAACAACAAATGACATCCCAAATAAATGATTTCGACACCCAAATAGGAAAAGTCAACAAGGAGCAACGTAGTTTGAAGAAGAGGTTCCTTAACTTCTACCAGAGGAATAATTTTGAAGCTCCTTCACCAACACCGTCGCCACCATCATCTGAATAAGCTTTTCTTACCATTTTACTTTAATTTTGTTGTTTCTCTTGTTTGTTTTCATTTCATTTCATGTTTGTTTGGCTTCATGTTATATCTTTTGTTTGGTTTCATGTCATTTTCTTTTGTTTGATTTCATGCCATTTTCTTTTATTTAGTTTCAAGTCATCTGTGTGTTTCAATTTCTTTTGTTTGGTTTGAGGTCATTTTTCCTTATTTATTGGTTGACTTGTCACATTGAGGACAATGTGAACTTTAAGTGTGGGGAGGTGACATTGACTTTCTCAATTGCATTGTGGGCATTTTGTTAAATAGGATGTATGGTTAAGAATATCATGTGCTTTGTGTCAGCAATGGAACCGCATTTGAATCATTATGATGAATATTACTAAGAGATTCTGTCATGCTAATTTGAATTAGATTGAATGCATGATTGAACTCAAATTAGGCTACTTGAGTAGAAAGTGAGCCATATAGAGTGATGAAAAGTAGTTGGTTACATAAGTTTAGTTACAAATTGACATTTGAGCAATGAGGAAGTGTAGAGATGTATAATGAGTTTTCATTAGAGCCAATGTGAGGATTGAGCCATATGACTCCATCCATAGTCATTCTATTTCTTTGTTAAGTGATACTTCCTTAGGTTATTACCTTCAGAACTTGCTTTGAATTAGTTTGAGTCTATTAGATGGATGTTTAATAGAGATGATTTAGGCCCTTTTTGTGTTAACCCTTATCTTAAATGACCTACCCTTTGTATTATCCCCTTACTACTGCCGTTGAGCCTTATCCTTTTGTTTCTTGAAAATACCCGAAATTTTAAAACTTTAAAACTTTTTAACTTACCCATTCACAAGCTTAGTAGAGTATTAAGTAATACATAAGTTGGGATCGTTGTGAAAAATTACCAAGATGAGTTGAGTATATTTCTACTTGTGAATTATAGTGTATATAGTGATATTTTGATTCATAATTCTTCCATGTATTTAAAAAAAGAGAAAAATGAAAAAATGAAACGGAAAAGAAAAGAAAAAAAAGTGTGTATCATCAATAAGTGCAGAATATTAGTTATATTTGTACACCCTAAAGTTATGTTTTGTTATGCCTTATATCTGCTTTTTACATTATGAATGCTTGTGATTAACCTTTTTTCTTTCTTTACCCACCTTAACCCTTACCACATTACAACCCTAAATAAGTCCTTTTGATCTATTTATGCATGTAATCATTGTAGAGGAGAATTGGTGTATTAACAAGCCTATGGTAGCGTAGTTTCCTATAGGAAGTTTGAATAAAACACTAAACATCATACACTTAAGAGAAATGAGTGAAAACTGTGAGGAAGATTCATTTTGCATCTTTACTTATCTTTGAGTGAGGGTGCCAATTGTTGAGTTTGCTTGTGTACACCAATGAAAAAGTAGTCAGGATATGTGTATTAAGTTGATATTTAAGTTGGCTTAAATTTGAGGGATTGTACACTTTGATCTTTGTGAAAATGAAGTGATATAATTGAATGGTTGTATTTATTTTGTTTGTGAACAAGCAAAGAATTAAGCATGGGGGTGTTGATATTTATGCATTAGTATATGTTTTTCTAGGTAATTAGCATATGTTTTCTTGCATAATTGTTGATTATTATTATAGTTTAGGATTTATTTTATATGTTTTCATTTAGTTTGATTTCCATTGTTGATATGTTATATTTGATCTTAATTTAGGATAAGAATTGACTATTTTTATGTAGGAAGGAAGATGAAGCAACTTGGAGATTGAGCTAGAGATCAAAGAGGAAAAGAAAAGAGGAGTCCATTTGCTGCAAATTCCCATAATCGTGGGAATCATGCCAATTCCCATGATCGTGGGAATTACAATCCGAGACAATATGCGGGGCTTCATTAAACATGATTTTTGGACTATTAAAAAATAATTAAGCCTCCATCATAAAGGGGAGACGAAACCCTTTTGTAGAGACACCATCATTGAGTGAAGAAAACATGTTTGGAGCTTTGAGGAAGGATTGAAGTCAAGGATCATCATCAAGATTGGAGAAAATAGCACATCAATATCAAATTTTCCAGATTTTGGCAAAAAAGAGCCAGTTTCCTTATTCTTCTATTTTTGTAAAATGGTTTATTTGAATGTTGATGATGTTATGGAGACCATGAGTGGCTGATTTAGTTTTAGGGATTGCTTTTGAACTATTTTATTAAAACTTCTATTTTATTGAATTGAACGAAGTTGTGTTTAATGATTTTTGATTTTATTTGTGTTCTTGCAATAAATCAAGAGAGAGTAAGATTAATTGTGTAGGATTGTATAACGAGAGTTGGCAGCCTGTAGATATACAATCATCATGTTAATTGATTAGTTATAAGAGAGATCTCGACGAATTCAATTGATTACCCATAGGATAATTTAATAACTAGTTGAATCGGTAGAGTTATTGGGTAGGTTGAGAGATCATCCAATTAATTCTATTTAATTTGATTAGGGACAATTAATTACAGCTTAAGAGAGGGTAATTAATACATTCAAAAATCTAGGATGAGACACAATTTGATTAATAAAATAGGGGGAGACAAAATAGGGAAAAAAGTATCTCTAGTCTTTAGATTCTTGAATTCCGATTTTTCTACATTTTGGTATTGTCTATTAGTTTGTGTTAATCTTTTAATTTTAATTTAATTTTCCAAATTATTTATATTAAACAAAGTTTTATCTAAATGAAGTGTGTCTAGGCATCAATCCCTGTGAGATCGATATCTGCTCTTTTTAACTACAAGTCACGACCTGTTCACTTACAATTTTTGAGCGTAAAACAAATAGATAGGTTTTACCATCAATAAGTTTTTGGCACCATTACCAGGAATTGATTGTTTAGCATCTTGTTTAGTTTAGATTACTTTGAGTTAAGAGTTTTTGATACTTTTCCTTGTGTGTTTGTAGGTGCATGAACACAAGGAGTACACGAAGTTTAACAGAATTTGGTAACAAAGAACTATCTAATATCGCAAGACATATCAAGACATCTTAGAATGAGAAATGAGACATCTTAAGAGCTAGATGCCAAGAAGAAATGGAAAGAATAATGATGGAAGATGGTTATTATAGGGGGTAAGGAACTTTTGCAAATTACAATGAGGCGCTGATCCTTATTGGAACACGTATACTCTGGAGTGGCAGAACCACCCAGATTTTTATTGGTCCAACAATGTAAGTACTCAAATAGGACATCAAGACATATTTGAATTTCAACAAGATGAGTCCAGTTCATGGGATTCCAAATTTGAAAAAATCATGGATAAGCCAACAAAAATGAAAGAGAAATAGAAGAGGACGTTTCTCATCTAGGAGGAAAGTCAAAGGAGACTGGAAGAGAAGTTTGATTAAGTTTTTGAATTCTATTCACAACCTAGAGATTCAAGTAAGATAGCTTTCTTGTTAATTTTGTAAGAGAAGTGTGGAAGATTCTCTGAGCAATATGGAATTATATCAACGAGAGCAAAATGAGGCTATCACACTTAGAAATAGGGAAGAACAAGAAGAACTAGTGGAAGACCATGCTGAACCTTACTTTATAGAAAACTAAGAAATCAAGAAAAAGGATGAATAAAAAGATAACAACCCTCCCTATTATTCACCAGTTCTTGATATACCATATGAACATCAAAAAATCTTAGGTAGATGTTCATGAAAAGAAATCTTTCTTTTGGACAAATGATGATCTAGTGACATTCAACATGAATGATGCATTTAAGAATCCGAAGGTTAGTAACTCATTCAAGATAATTGATGTGCTTAACTCTTTTGAAGAACAAGAGGATAAAAAACATTTGACAATAGACATTAAGTTTGAAGAAGTTATGAAAGTCTTTGTTCGGGAAGTGGAAGAAGCAGAGGAGATAAAGGTGATTAAGGAAGAAAGAAAGCAACTCTCCTTCGTACAGGACAAATTGTTGGATTCAATGGAAGACTTAGGGAGTTTTATTTCCTATTATATTAACAGCTCACTCGAAAAAAGGACATTATTGAGCTTAATTGATTTTCATAATGTTATCCATATTGTTCTTTTGATTATTTTGCAATTTCTAGCTTACTTATAGGTTATGAAACTGATGTTGAACAAAAAAGGTGGAAGCAAGTTATTTATAATTGATCCTGGTTGAGTTTCCAAGAAAGAGAGTCGAGCTACTTACATTAACAGAAGCACTGCATGGGAGGCAACCTATGAAATTTTATTTTCTTTTGATTGTCTTTGTCTTATTGTTTGTTTGATTTGTTCAGTTATGGTTGTGTTTGAATTGAGTTGATTAATGTTTATGTGGATTTTGTTTAAATTTCAACTTTTTTCCTTTCGAAATCCTTGATGATAATATTAACTTGATGTGTTTATAGGTTGTGGGATCATGAAGAACAAAAATTAAGCTTAGAAGAAGGTTTGATTTTGTGAGGAACCTCATCCCACGATCGTGAGAATTGTGGGAATTCCTACGTCCATCTAGACTTCTCTCACCTATTCTTCAAAATTTCACTCCCTCTCTCTCATACCCACGAAATTCTTTCCTCCTACTCTCTAAAATTCTTCAAATTTCCTCTAGATTATTGATATTTTCTCTAACTCTTTTCATTAATCTTACAATCTTTTCATCTTTCCATGCATTAATCATTCAAAAATAAACAGATTTGGGTAAGATTTTGCTCTCTCTTAAATACAAAATTTACTCATTTTTCTTATTTTTTTCAGATTTTATTCTTACAATGACACCAGGGAAGATGATGGCTTGAAAACTGACTGACGAACTCCATTTACAAGTTTCCGGTAAAGGTGAGAGCGATTTAGTGGCAGCTTATCATTCTCCATTTCTAATATACTTGGAGGAAGAAGGTATGTGTTTTCGTGACCTAACGGATAGAGAAATAGTCACTCGTTATTTTGATTTTGAATTGTTAGAAAACATAAGAGTGAGATGAAAACTTGAACAACTAGCTACAAACATAGGTTGGAATAGGTTTGTTCGGTATGACTTTCCTATTCACCCTATAATGACCATAGAGTTTTTCACTACTATCTGATTGAACCCTAAAATGGATGTTTTCTGGTTTAGGTTATTTGGTGATGTATACAAATTAGATTTTACTGTTATACGTAGTCTTTTTGATTTATCAAACATTAAAATTTTAAATGATCAAACTGATTTTAATGTCGATAGTTATTAGGAAACTCTGACTGGGGAAGAAAACTTTGAGCCTATGAATGCACCAAATTCTTTAATTTGTAGTGCTGAGCATTTACTTTTACATAAATTTATATGCTTACCTGCTTTCAATAAAACTAAAAATAACAAATGCTCGACCAAAAGTTTTTCTTTTTGTGGTCATAGATCGAAATGTTAAAATTAACATGCCTTTTAGAATTTTTTGATCAATATTAATCGTGGTAAATAAAAAAGAGTTCATATTTTGGAATGTCTTATGTTGTTATTGCTTTAGCTTGAATTTATAACCTTGATGTGGGGGAGGTGCGTATAATGCCACACGATATGTTTGATATATCGTATTTGAGTTGTTATGAGATTTTGGAGTTCCATTATATAGAACTCTGAAATCCTCAGATGCATACTTTAGTGAGGAAAAGGAGGGGCACCAGTATAACTACCTCCCGACCCTCCACATCCCACGCAATCCCAGAGCCAGAGGTAGAAGCAATGGAGGAGGAACTAAGTGCACCAGTGGAAGTCAACCGATTTCAACAAATCATCGACCAGATGGCTGCCAATTCTCAACAAATGACATCCCAACTAAATGGGCTCGGCACTCAAATGTGAAAAGTCCATAAGGAGCAGTGTAGCTTGAAGAAGAGGTTTCTTAACTTTTGTTGAAGGAACAATTTTAAAGCTCCTTCACCAACACCGTCGCCACCATCATCTGAATAAGCATTTCTTTCCCTTTTACTTTTAATTTTGTTGTTTCTGTTATCTGTTTTCATTTCATTTCATGTTTGTTTAGCTTCATGTTATATCTTTTGTTGTTCATGTCATTTTCTTTTGTTTGGTTTGAGGTCATTTTTGCTTATTTGGTGGTTAACTTGTGACATTGAGGACAATGTGAACTTTAAGTATGGGGAGGTGACTTTTGACTTTCTCAATTGCATTGTTTACATTGTGTTAAATAGGATGCATGGTTAGGCATATTATGTGCTTTGTGTTAGCAATGGAATCGTATTTGAATCATTCTAATAGATATTGCCATGAGATTATGTTATGCTAGTTGGAATTAGATTGAATGCATGCTTGAACTCGAATTAGGCTACTTGAGTAGAAAGTGAACCACATAGAGTGATGAAAAATAGTTAGTTACATAAGCTTAGTCACAAATTGACATTTGAACAATGAGGTAGTGCAGAGATGCATAATGAGTTTTCATTTGAGCCAATAGGAGGATCGAGCCATATGACTCCATCTATAGTCATTATATTTCTTTGATGAGTGATACTTCGTTAGGTTATTACCTTCAGAACTTACTTTGAATTGGTTTGAGTCTACTGAATGCATGCTTAATAGAGATGATTTAGGCCCTTTTTGTGTTAACACTTGGCTTACATAACCTAACCTTTATATTATCCCTTACTAACCTTATTGAGCCTTAACCTTTTGTTTCTTGAAAACACCTAAAATTTTAGAACTTTAAACTGCATAAACCTATCCATTCACAAGCTTAGTAGAGTATTGAGTAATACATTAGTTGGGATTGTTGTGAAAGTTTACGAAGATGAGTTGAGTATATTTTTGCCTATGGATTACAATGTAGTCAACGCTATTTTGATTCATAATTCTTCCATGTGTTTCCAAAAAAAGAAAATGAAAAATGAAAAAAAGAAAAAATTTTGAAAAGGAAAAGAAAAGAAAAAGGAAGAACAAGTGAGTAGCATCAATAAGTGCAGAATATTAGTTATATTTGTATATCTCGGAG
>JANZXP010030211.1:0-12772 GCA_027576715.1 Erythroxylum flavicans
GTATTTTCTTAATACATTAAAGCTCCAACAATATTAGTATATCATTACAATAAAATAACTTGGTGGCATTAGATATACCACAAGTAGTAACCTATACAGTTATGTCAAAGATAGTTTGAACTTATTATTTGGTTATGAATGAGACTTATGGTACAACATGGTATATATGGATGGCAAGTGAAGATGGGCTTGTTATATCCAAATCCATTGTTAGTGGGTTATACTATCCCAAATGATACTGGTTATATTACTAACATGTAGATTTAGTAATTGATGGGTATACAATTTATACACTTATGTAACTTGGGTACCAAGTACACATATGCGTACACCCTGAGGGAGTTTAATTATACCAACTATATACATGTAAGACAGGGTATGGTGAGTATATACCTAGGCAAGTTTTGATAGTAATGGTACTAAGAGTTGCTACCCATATCCACCAATAAACAAACAGTGATCATATGCCATACCTCTAAGTAAGGTATGCATAATATCATGAGGTTACCTAGACGTATATATTACACTAATGAAGACAAGTGTATTAGTAGAAGAGCTTCATCACCATTATGTACTCTTACATATAAATAGTGTTAGCATGTGTTCTCTCCTTAGTATACCTATAATATGATTCATAGATGATTATTTAAGACCCATATAATGTATGTTCCCCACTGATAGCATACATTATAGTTACAGTGTAGCAAACACTGTGTATACATCTTACCCACCTACTTTATAATTACACATGTATATGGGTGACATCATATTATATTGAAAACATGGTATACTAGTGAGTATAACAACTTCATCCTGACATCTACATGGGTTATATAGTACATCTATGATACTATCCAACCTAAGATATGGTTGAGTACATATCTAATGTATACCCCACAAACCATGTAGTAGTAATACTATACATACAACATATTGTGGACTCAACCATATCTTGGTTATTGGCCCAATAGTCAAATGATATCTCATAGTGTTAAGGATGCACAACATACACACACAAGTAAGTGGCTATAATGTATTGAAAAGGTAATTAGGTATGGTTGAGTATATTTCTTTATAGTAAGCTATTCATCCATTGAGTTTTGAGTGGTTCTACAAAAGATGGGTATATACATGAACACTAACATAGGTAACCCACAACGTTCATACTAAGTATTATATACCATATTACACATAATACCATCTTTTGTAGAACCACCCAAAACTAAATGGATGAATAGCATACCATGTGTAGTTACTATAGTAACAAGACCTTTTAATAACATGCATGTACTATAGGATGGGTGATATAACACTATGTATTAGATGGGTATACCATTATAGGTATGTATTAGGTCTTTTTTTAGTACATAGTATATGAAATCAAGAGTATATTTGGATTGGCTATACATACCATCTAGGCCATACATTAATAACTGAGTACATAATGTATGCTATTCACTAGGACCATCTATAAATGCATGATCTGGGTAATTAATGTTATACCTGACTATGACTAAGTCCCAATACATAAAGGATAAGATATTGTATGTATGACATTTAACTTATAGTAAAATTATAATATAGGAGTATGTGTACACTCACATAATTCATAGGTACCCATTTCAACCAACAAAGGGTAGTTACCACTTACATGCAGATTATAGGACTCTCAATTAATGTCTTAGGGTTGAATGTGGTGATTGAATGGTATATGTTATGAGATTTTGGATAATGATTACCCATGCAAATATGGCCTATATATGTTAAGGTAATTCTACATTACATATTAGTACCCATGTAATACAGTCCTTGCTTAACCCATGTTTATAAACATTGACTTCTATGGAAGTCATACCGTGATCATAACATTATAACATTATATAGTATGTACATTGTGATCCCCTAATCATGTTGTTGCAAAAGGGTACCTTACATTTGATGTTGTTAGTTACTCATATCTGGTCAAAATATAAATCTACCATATTATATGTGACCATACTATATGGTCAGATATTACCCATAGGTCAACCATAACTATATAGTGACATGATCCTATAGCCTAATGGTAGGTCATATGGAGGCCCTGAATGGTTTAGTGTGAGGGTTGTACATTATATTACGCCCTTGGATGGATTTTGATCCTTGATATGTACCTGAATATCATGCAATATGGAGATATCCTAGGTAATAGTACTATATGACCTAAAAGTTGGGTGATGGCTCATGTATAATTATACACTCGAATGTCATCTGTACTATCTTTTATGCTATAGTACCTACTGACAACCATTCATATTCTCCGAATATACATACCACATATTACACCTATTATGAAAGGATGCTGAATTACACTATTGGCATACAAGTTATTGTATGCCAAGATGTGTAACCAGGGTGAGTGGTGCCATACCTGGTTTACTAATGTTGGACACCATGCATATAAAAATGTGATATAGTTAGGGATGCCATTGTGAATGGGCTTTTTATAGTTACAATGACATAAAAAGTATATAAGCATAACGTGTATATTTAATACGCATTTGTACAAGGGACAACTTGGTGGGCCCTACAATTATCACCCATATTGTAATCAGATATGGGCCCTAAAATTTTGTAACATATGAATATATAACTTAGCACTTGTGGTAAACCCATACAACATAATATATGCATTATTTTATGGACCCAATATTATCATAGTCAATGTAGTTCGATATCTCGAATTATTTATATATTATGCATATACATTGCCTTATAACTAGGGCAATGTAATACTAGGCATTTATCATACTTTAGCCATAGGGTGTTCAACGTAGGCCATATTATAATGGGCACACTACTATATATTCTTATGAATTGGGTCCACTATAATATGTCCTGTTATTATTACAGGGAATAAAGAGTGGTATTTGATGTTAAGAGTATTAACACTCACAATGTATATGATAATACTAAGGCAAACCATATTACTTGTAATAGGTATGGTAGCCAACTAATACTCTTAGTAAAGCAATATAACCACCTGTAGTTAGTCCAGGGTTATACCCTTCTTGCCAATAGTCTGATGGAGTGCTATGTGTTTATACCTTTGGTCACAATTGTGGTATGTAATTTACTAATATTTTAGATTTGGATATTATCTCTCTAAACTCATTTTTGGAGAGATAATAACTAGACCTACAATATTAGTTAATTACATACCAAAATTGTGACCAAAGGTATAAACACATAACACTCCATCAGACTATTGGCAAGAAGGGTATAACCCTTTTGGAGAGATAATAACCAAGCCTACATTGATATCATAAAGTAACTATTCTGCCCAATAAAATTATGTGGTACCACCTCTAATCATCGTATAACCTTAAAATGGTCCAAGCAATACATTAACATTTTGTATGGTATGTGTGGTATCAAAATGATATCACATGGGCACATATTGTATGGTATGTGTGGTACATGTACATACATGTATATTCACCCAATCTTGATATGTTGGGTAATCAAATGTGGTGATTACTGTGTGGTATAAATGTCTAATCCTGCATGGGTATTTTATAATCTATCTATTAGAACAAGCCCACTCACTCACTGTGTGTTAAACTCTGGTTACCCATATACCATGTAAGCCATTTAACTACCCTAATGCACTGTAGACATTTATAACCATATGGCATTCATAGTTTATATACTAATGACTATGTATTATATATCATACTATACATGGTGGGTATACTTTTTATGTATACCCACCATGTATAGTATGATATAACTAGGGTCCAGTGTATTATAACCTCTCATGACAATATTATGCTACAAGAATGTGTACTCTAGGCAAATGATATATATATCATAGGCATTGATAATTATTTTTAACTTGACTAATATCAATAGTATAGATATAATATAGTTACACTATCAAACATTCACATGTACATAAGTTATGCTAACTAAGTCATACATGGGTACCTCACATGTATATGCATCACCTTCATTTACTCACATATAATTGAGTAATAGTATGCTATGTTGTGTGTATTTAATAATATGTGGCATTGTGTCTGATACCATGTGCAAGTATCATCGCTACTATAACATAATAATGATGTCTTAACCCAAAATATTTTGGTGAGCCTCTAATGTACTTACCATTAAAGATTACAAATTTGGGTATGAAGCACTCATGTTTGACAAGAGTTGTTACTCGTGTTTTATATAAGTCAGTTACATCATTCCTACGGTAACCTCTAGTCATGTATACACATAATACACTCTTAACAATTTGCATGTAGCCAATCTACATTTAATACACATACAGTTATAGACTCAGGGTTAGACCATATAGTCACATGTAATGTGGCCATACAACTGATATTGTATGGTCCTTTATAGTGGTCTCACATACGTTATACCAAATTTTGTCCATACAAAGAGAGGTTTCCTTATCATTAGGATACATTCATCTTAATAGTAAATAGTTGGTCAATACCTTATTTGACCAATCATTAGGCATCTGTACATGTCAAATGCATAACTATTAATTCCATAACCTATGATAACTAAAGGTAGCAATACCTGGTATACTATCCCAGGTATTGCTACAACCAGGTTTAGTATGGGTGCTATTACCTACCCATCTATGCCCTCATATGCTATACCCACTCTAGATTTAATAAGCATGTCCCACTCTAGATTTAATAAGCATGTAATGTTATAGGTATACGATCATATATATGCATATGGAATGATTTTGCATGAAATTTACACAGATTATGCACCTATCACAGGGCATAGATGGGTATAATGTTATAACTTTATACCATAACAAATGTGAGTAACCATATAGAAGGTGTGTTAGTGGTGTGTATGAGCTAATGCACGTGGGTTATACGATCCCAATTTAGCACAAAACATAGATGGGTAGTTTACATATGTTATATATTGGCTACCATTCTCTTTGGTACCTTATCATACCAAAGAGAAGGTAGCTAATATATGGGCCACTCAGTATATCATCACCATATCCACACTCATTCATTCATATTAGTATTATGGGTCATATAGCCTGGATTATGACCTAGGCTATATGACCCATAATATATCCAATTTTATACATTATCAAAGTAGGCTTAGTGGCTTTGATAAGTTAGGTACATTGCAAATACACATACTAGATATTCAAAAACCATCATTATGTGTGTAACCATAGCTAGGTTGATACCCACATGGTACCCCATTATACTCAGCTGTATGGTTACTTGGTTACAACCTATCATATCATAGCTAGGTTTATACATTATCAAAGTAGGCTTAGTGGCTTTGATAAGTTAGGTACATTGCAAATACACATACTAGATATTGAAAAACCATCATTATGTGTGTAACCATAGCTAGTTTGATACCCACATGGTAGCCCATTATAATCAACCTTGTGGTTACTTGGTTACAACCTATCATATCATATGCACTTACTATATAGTGAGGTGTCATGACTATAGGTAGGTAATTATATAGTAATATTGGATATGTTGTACATCACACATAGGAATGATGTAATGGTCTAATTTGGGTCAACACTTGACTGACAGATTGTATGTGTGATACACATATTGTTGATCCAATTGAGTAATACCATCCATATATATCTAGGGGTGGTAAGCCACACATATTGGGTAACTGTAGTAAGGTTAGGTCTTACACCATTATGGACACCTCATTATATAGTAAGTGCATATGATATGATATGATAATAGTCTCATATCATATGCTAGTGTATATAAACATTATGTTGGTCCTAATGCCATATAACATATGGAATTAGGTATTTGTACATGACCCATGCAGATAACCAACCAATAGGGTATATTCTACTAGTATGTACGTACTATTACCCTTATATGACACGTGATACCGGGTACGAGGCAACTCAAATGTGGTGACTAATTGTTTATGTAATTCCTCAGTAATTCAACCTCAATAAGTATATATTACACAGATGACATTCCCACTTATGGTACAATATCCCATATGTAATTATTTATTCATATACCAACCAACTATTGGGGTATTATGTATGCATTACTAATATTATCCCAATATGTGGTTATTAGTTAATGATACAAGAAGCTATGGCAGCAATGGAGATCAAGATGCCACACAACAAGACAAGCTTACTTTGCCAAGCGGACCTATTACAAGGCAGCATGCAGCAAGACTTAAACAACCACTTCAAGGATTTGTTCAAAGTCACATTACATCTCACCTTGATGATAAGGCCAAACCATCCATGGAGAATTCAAGTGGAGTAGTCAAGCTTGTGATTCTTCTAGAGAGGGCGTGTGGAGTGGCTAATACTTAGCTAAATTTTAAGACAAGTTCAATTATTCTTATGGGCTTAATTTAATACATTAGGCTTGTTATTTATCCTTTATTTATTAGGCCCAAAAGACTTGTTATGCACTGAATATTTATTTGTAAGCTTGCCTTAATTTATTTTACGCCTCCATTAGGCCCATTCCCCCTAGGTTTATTTAAGTTATTTTGGTCTTATTTAAGTTAGTTTAGCCTAATCCTAAGTGGATTAGGATCAGATTGCGTTATTGGGCTATAACTCCTAAACTAGCTAGGATTAGGCTTGTTTTTAGCATTAAATGGGTTTGTAACCTATTCCTTTTAGGGTTAGGACGTGAGCAAGGGTATAATACCTTAATTTATCCTTGTAAACTTCAGATTAGTAGATTAATAAAATTCAGAGATATTCTCTTCAAGAAAGGCGTGTTCTTCTTGTTGTTACTTTAAGGATTGCATCACTTATCAAGGTAATCACCTGTGGAGTGTTCAATTCTTGTGTTTTCTTTGGGTTTGGTTCTCAATTTCATATAATTGGGGTTTGAACTAGCATGTTCTTAGAATAGAAAGATTGGGGATTTTATTCAATAGGATTAGGGGGTTTCAAGAACCTTATTTTCTTGGAATTTCTGTATCACCTGCCCAAACACTTAAAACATTTGATATCACTATTTTCAGATGATTGGGAAACTTCTTTACCTTCACTACTAGTAGTGGATGTCTTGCTTAAATTGGGCATTTCCCTTCTTTCCACCTTGCTGTCCGTTTTGTTCCATTTTGATCTCCAAGTGGAAGTGGTCGAGTTATGTTTGGAACCCCCTCTCTTAAGTTGTCGTTCCACCTTCATGGCCATGTGCACCATTTCCTCAAGTTCCACATAGTCTTGCTTCTCCACTACATCCACAATATCTCTATTCGAGCCCTTTAAGAAGTGCACCATGGTTGCTTCTCGGTCTTCCTATACATCAGCTCGAATCATGCCCAACTCCATTTCTTGGTGGTACTCATGGGTGAGGCTATGTAACTTGTTGTATAAACCTCTTCCTCATGACAGCCTTCATTTCCTCCCAAGTTTCAATGGGCCTCTCACGATTGTATCTCCTAGATAAAACAAATTGATCCCACCAAACAATAGCATAGTTAGTAAACTCAACGGCAGCAAGTTTTACCTTTTTCTCTTTAGAGTAATTATGGCAATCAAAAACTTGCTCTACTCGCTTCTCCCACTCCAAATAAGCCTCTGTATCACCTTTTCCTTGGAAGGGAGGAATATTGAACTTAATGCTGCCCAAATTCCTATCCACTTGATCCATAACTCTTCTCCTTCTTCCACCCACTCTAAGGTATTCAATTCTGTCCAAAGGAGCATGATTATCAAACTCCTCGAGATCATGACCCTCATCATCAAATTCATCAAGAACTAGTTGCCTTCGTTGCCTCCGCACTTGTGGTGCCTCAATTCCATGGAAATAATAACTTTATTAGGTCTTTGACATCTATAATATGCAACCTTAAAATTGCATATGATCTAACCAAGCAACTTAATAACAACATGTGATATCATCTATACAGACATTACCCATGATACCTATGTATCCTGATACACCATTTCTGGGATATTCATGAGTAACCTATATCAAAGGCCATTAAATTTATAACCCTACTATACAGTGATTTTAACATTGGATCATACTTATCTCATGTCATCATACCTAATATATATTGTCATCTTCACTTATATGAAAATTGTATGTGGTAACCACTAATCCTACTTTGATTATAACACCAAGGTAGGATGGTATGACATAATTACATGTGAGGTTACATACTCATACGAGCTATCTGTAGTATAATATGGTATCATAAGTAGTAAGGTAACATCCTACTATAAATGCCATAACAATGGTTGTATAGAGGTCACATTAATACCTACTTATTCATATGCCATATACATAGTATTGGATATGTATATACACTATCATACTATATCATGTCTCTGTGTATAACCAGTGCTGTTGGATTATTACACTCCACTTGCGCATACCTATTATTATTATTGTATGGTATATACCATATGATTTAGGTACCATAACATATCCATACATTATGGTACCTAGATCACACCATTCATACACCAACCATGGTAACATATTTAGTATGCTTGGTATGCAGGGTTACCTATGGTATGCGCAAGTGGAGTGTAATAGTTATGGGATTGATGTTATAATATATACCTGTATGAAATGCTCAAAGGCTATATGGTAGTGAGTTATATTCCAATGTATATGACATTAGAATATACCATAGACCTAAGGGCATACTGTATGCCCATATAGACCCCAACTCATATGCACAAATAGTATGTATAGGTTGTCATCCACTGGAAAACTTAGTGTACCCATATGCCATATGATGTTGTGTGTCCATAGCTAGTCATAATATTTATGTTTCACATTGTATAGATTATTATATGGATCTCCATGTATGTGTATACCCAACTTTTGGTATGATAGTTGGCCATAAGTAAGCCCACATGTTTATATCAATACTATATATTATACCTTATTGGTACATTACATGCGGTCATAACATACTAGTATTGATGGTGGTACCAGTGGCATCTATGTACGTAACACTATATGGTACATCATTATCATACAATGGTATGTAATACTCTATATATGTGTAGGACTATACCACAGTTGGATAGTATATGCAAACATAATTGAGGGTAATTTATATATGTGGTATACTATACTTACACAATGCTAAGTGCTATAGAACATGGCATGATATACCACTAACCAATTATGCTTATACACATAATGGGTATGCTTGAAATTACATAGCATGGACCTGTAGCAATTGTAATGGTCAACAAATGGATAGCCAGTAATGGTGCAACCATTTTGTGTAAGTGTACAAATATACACTATGACACCATCTTTAACAATATAGTGTCATAGTGTGTGCATGGATATCAGATGATACCCATGCTCCCACATGACAATATATACCTTTGGAATAGCCATATCATGTCATATATTGTTAAAGACCAGTTATTATTTTGATTGCAAATCATGTAATACCTAATGACAATTTATAGTGATCTATTATACCATATATGGACACATTTAGTGGACATATAAGTACCACATTATAGTCAAATATACTTTGGCATCTATAGTATTATCAGTACTACATACACATACCAACCTTGGGTCTATGGTATAGTCTGACATAATGTCAAGGCATAAGTATGTATTGCAAATGTATTTTATTAGGTCATACACAAGGATACCCATTACACATACATACATTATTATATATGTACACTACCCATCTATCACAGTATGCAGGTTGGTTGTAATTGTCATCCATTACCTTTGTTTATTAACTCTGGGGGACTACAATATATAATAACCTTGGCCGTAAAGTGTATATGCAATTGATCAAGGCGTGAAGGCCATTATAATAAACAATATATCTCCTGTTTGTACTAATACCACTTGTTGTGTGTTATTAAGTTCACAGATATGTGTTGGTACCGCCCCCATCCTATAGATGTCTGTGGTATATAGTGGGTAATAGCATCATAGACTATTATCCATACTCGTAACTAATTCTTCACTTCATTTAGTTATCATAAGAGCCACATATATATATAGTGGGGGGAGGGGGGGTTTGGTGATATGTCATACTCAGATGTGATTAAAAATTATATGTACTCAAGGGTGGCATATGTGCATAATTGCACCTATAATTATGATGCCCATTAGTGGATGACAACCCATACATACTATTCGTGCACATGAGTTGGGGTCTATATGGGCATACAGTATGTCCTTGGGTCTATGGTATATAATGATACATATATATATAATTGCCCTTAACTAAGTATCCATGAAAACCATGGACGTAGGTATACTATAACAAATATTTTTGGTCCTGATGGAAGGTGTATATATATCATTGTGTTGGTATATGCTTAATATATATATATATATATATATGAATTTATATAATAATCTAGTGTATTGGAATGATACATCTTTAAGTGAATTTACATGATTGAGGATGTAGGTAAATGGTCTCATAGGTAATATAAGGCCTGGTGTATGGTACTATATATGAACCACATATAGTACATATAATGTTAGGGTATCAACACATGCACTATACTATGCATAGTATTACATAGTGTTACTCAATGTTATTGTACGTCCAATCCCTCTGTATGATAGATGCCCATGATAATATATTGTTATATATAATACTGGTATATACTCTTCTAATTTAATAGTTATGTAGTACATGTATGATACTATTAATATGATGACCAGTATTAAATATGCATTATTGACATGCACATAGCTATATGACTGTAATACACTTGATACTAGATACATGTCCATACGGTAATACTCATGCTATTAATTGTACAGTTCCCCTAACATGGGCATGTATCTAGTAAGTGCTATCAAGTGTAATATCACTAACTTGTATGTATAATCCCGCATTATATATGGTACAAATGTGACATTACTATCATATCATGTAATACATTTTTTCCCTACATCTGTATATATGCATCAACTGTGATGTTGTTAGTTACTGTCACATATATGTTATCATATAGTATTACTAGGTGATACTAACAGCTTTGCTATTTTGGAAGTGTAGTACCACACTATAACATGGGTATTCATTGCATATAGAAGCGTTATGTGGTTATAAATTACCATAACATTTCACACCTATATTGGTATAACGCATTTATATGCAATGATTATACCCATGGTATAGTGTGGTACTACACGTATCTAGCACATATCCTTAAGATTACACATATAACAAGTGAGTACCATGTGTGGGTGTCATGGTATACATATGGTATATACAACATGTGGATATAGTTGTAATTACAATGGATGGGTGAAATTGTAATTACTGTGAGAATGCATCACACAATTTAGTGTAATGGAGCATATAATGGGCATTTATTATCATGGCATAGCCAATGACATACACCAAGTACCTTAGTAAATTATATAGTGGTATATGATAACATACCACTAATATTAGAGCATTACACCAGATTGTAATGGTATAACTTACATAGTCATAACCATAATAGCTCTACATGAATGTGTACCCTAGGCATGTTTAGGATATATTGTGGACATATATGTTTGGGGCCTTCAAGTATGTCTCTCATCCATTCTATTGATAAAAATGTTATAGTATACATATTCTGATTAAACCTTGGTGGGTTGTTGTAACAATGGTTTTATGTCATGACATGGTTGTAAATTTATGTACACTAACTGATAAATTGTGTAATATTTATATGAGTACATCAAAATGGGATATTCATGTACACATAATTATACTTGTGTAGTTAATTATAGGGTTTATAATATATAGGCTAGGTTATATAGCCAATTGGTATGCCTATAGTATCGCCACTACGTACTAACCTATAATTAGTATTATAATTAAGATTAGATATATGACATCTATTAGTGCCAATATTCTATTTACATACTTCATTTCCACTAACCTAATTGCAAGCACACCATATCATAGGTAAGCAGATGACATTCCCACTTATCATACCAACCATAAAAAATATAGGTAACTAGTATCAGAAGATATAACTTAGTGCTCATTACCACCCTATATTATGTGTATGTCACTGTATAAGAGTGATATGTGTATCCCAGGACACTAACATAAAACCATTACAAGAACACATTTACTTTTATGGCCATGTCTTATAAATATGTCCCAATGCACAGTGTGTACACAGAGTTTGCTAGCCAGTGTTACCATGTGTGGATGGCGGGGCATATTGAGTAATCTACGTTTAGTTATCATAAGAGCCATATATATATATATATATATATCAGTGTATTATGCATGTCCTATAGTGACTTACATAGAGCTTGGGTCACAATATGTCACCATGACATATAACTGTTATATTGTCATACACATCACTTTATACCAATAAACATCCATATGACTTGTAATCTAACACATGTGATAGATTATGGTAAGTCTTATATAGTGTCCATAAATGGTACCATTAATTTATGGTTGGGTTAATAAATGTATTGATGGGCTATATATATGACACTTATACTCACCCACTGTACTGTCCTAATGGGCTATATATATGACACTTATACCGTTAGATATACAGTTTGTATTATTGATACTATAATGTATGACCAACTGTAATTAAGCATCATGTTATATTAGGGTACTCTGGAATATGGTACATGGGATATACAGCTGGCTAGTATATGATAGGTAAACAATACTAATACATACCCACATACAGGTACACTCCCACTACATCCAAGGAAGGGTATAGGCCATGGATATTATAATGCCACCCTTGGTATTTTCAATATTA
>JANZXP010030222.1:0-12772 GCA_027576715.1 Erythroxylum flavicans
TGACTAAAGTACCGTTCAAAGGAAAGGGTGAACAAGCGAATGGGTTATTAGACCAAATACATTCTGATGTATGTGGTCTGTCCATTCATGCCAGAGGTGGTTTTATGTACTTCATTACCTTTATTGATGATTATTCATGATATGGGTATGTGTATCTAATGAGATACATGTCTGAAGCATTTAAAATGTTCAAACAATTTAGACATGAAGTAGAGAAACAGCTCGGTAGAAGTATCAAGACACTTCGATCAGATCGAGGTGGTGAATACTTGAACAAGGAATTTCTAACTTATCTCGGAGATAATGGGATAGTATCCCAGTGGACTCCACCTTACACACCACAACATAATGGTGTGGCTAAAAGGAGAAATCGAATCTTGTTAAACATGTTAAGGTTGATGATGGGCTTAGAAGATCTACTGAAATCCTTTTAGGATTATGCACTCAAGACTGTTGTTTATGTGGCAAATAGAGTCACTTCTAAGGCAATTGAAGTTACTCTATATGAATTATGGACTAACAAAAGGCCCTATCTTCTTATATGAAAGCTTGGGGTTGTCTGGCTTATGTGAAGCGGATTCAATCAGATAAGCTTGAAACGAAATCTAATAAATGTCTTTTTATATGATATCCTAAGGAAACAATTGGATATCAGTTTTATAATGCTTTAGAGCAAAAGGTTTTTGTCTCAAAGCATGCTGTCTTTTTAAAGAAAGAGTTTTTTCTAAGAGAAGACAGTGGGAACAAAGTTGAACTTGATGAAGTTTATGATGCTCAAACAGACACAGATCAACTGCCTGAACCCGAAATTGTTGTTTATGGAGATGAGACAACAGTTGAACCTTCTAACACAAAAAATGTTCATAGGTCAAGTAGGATATGCAATGTTCCAGAGGGATATAGATTTCTCGCAAGGGAACACAATGACGTATTACTCATAGAGGACGATGAGCCTACAACCTATGAAGAGGCTCTGAAGAGTTCAGAATCTGAAAAATGGCTTCAAGCCATGAAGTCCGAAATGAATTCCATGTATGAAAACCAAGTATGGACTTTGGTTGAGCCACTTGAAGGGTTAAAACTTATAGGGTGCAAGTGGATTTTCAAGAAGAAAATCGACAAGGAAGGTAATGTGATCACCTATAAAGACAGGCTAGTTACTAAAGGTTATCGTCAAAGACAAGGAATTGACTATGACGAGACACTTAGCCCCGTAGCTATTCTTAAATCCATTAGAATACTCCTAGCCATTAGTGCTCATTATGATTATGAAATATGGAAGATGGATGTAAAGACGACTTTCCTAAATGGAAACCTAGTTGAGGATGTATATATGATTCAACCTGAGGGCTTCGTATTCAGAGATGGCAAAAAGGTATGCAAGCTTCAAAAATCCATTTATGGATTGAAGCAAGCATCTAGGAATTGGAACATCTGATTTGATGAGACAATCAAAGAGTTTGGTTTCTCACAAAATCCTGATGAACCTTGTGTGTACAAGAAGGTTAGTGGGACTACTATTATATTCCTAGTATTATATGTGGATGATATATTATTAATAGGAAATGATGTCTCAAGTTTGCAATCAGTCAAAATTTGGTTTTCTTAAAATTTTTCCATGAAAGACCTTGGAGAAGCAACCTATATATTAGAAATAAAGATCTATAGAGATAGATCAAGGAAGTTGCTAGGTCTTTCACAGTCGACATATATAGATAAAGTGCTAAATAGGTTTAGCATAGACTAGTCCAAGAGAGGGTTTCTTCCCATGACTCATGGGATAAAACTCTCGAGATCTATGTGTCCCAAGACACAAGATGAGAGGACTTGCATGCGTATGATCCCGTATGCTTCAGCAATAGGATCAATCATATATGTTATGTTATATACAAGACCCGATATATCTTTATGTTCTAAATGTAACGAGCAAATATCAATCAAATCCTGGTGAGTATCACTAGGTGGTTGTCAAGAATATCTTGAAGTACTTGAGAAGGACTAAGGATGTATTCTTGATATATAAAAATGGAGATCTCGTAGTGAGCAAAAATACAGAAGCCAGTTTTCAATCTAACTAAGATGACTCTAAATCCCAGTT
This sequence comes from Erythroxylum flavicans, assembly GCA_027576715.1. Classification (NCBI taxonomy): domain Eukaryota; kingdom Viridiplantae; phylum Streptophyta; class Magnoliopsida; order Malpighiales; family Erythroxylaceae; genus Erythroxylum; species Erythroxylum flavicans. Next base: position 2,099 of record JANZXP010030222.1, read on the forward strand.
AGGTTATGTTTTCACATTGAATGGTGGAGCAGTCAGTTGGAAGAGTTCCAAACAAGAGATGACTGTAGATTCGACGACCGAATCAGAGTACATTGCACCTACAAAAGGGGAGAAAGAAGCTGTTTGGATTAAGAAGTTCATTATGAAACTTGGAATGGTTCCGAGCATAGTAGACCCAATATTTTTATATTTTGACAACAATGGGCCTATTGCTTAAGTCAAGGAACCAAGTCCCATCAGAGGTCTAAGCACGTACTTAGGAGATATCACCTGATCAGGGAGATAATTGATAGAGGTGATGTGAAGATAGAGAGAGTGCTTATAGATCAAAACATTGTTGATCCTTTGACTAAGCCACTTCCATAAATGAAATTTGAATCTAATGCACTCACCTATGGTATTAGATACAAGGACGATTGATTTTAGTGCAAGTGGCAGATTGTTAGAGTAGTGATCTAAAGGCAATCACCTTTATCACTTTTGTAGAAACTTTATTTTGATTAATAAAATGAAAGGAAATTTTCATTAATTTGATATTCATTAATATATGAATTGATGTCAATCTTATATCGAATTAATGAAGTCCATGATACAAAACATAGCATGAAAGAAGTCATGATGAGATCATGATAATGAGATTCTTATCATGTGTAATTATGTTAGTATTTAAATAATCCCTAGTCATTGATTAATAAGACAGGACATTATTAATCCAGGTAGACTAGCACATGTTATACTCCTTGATATAAACAAGCAGTGGATCTTACAAAATATAAGTATGATATGTTTAGAGTTAATATATGGATGCTTACTAAGAGTAGTAAGTACATAGGATGACCTGCAATGAGATTATCATATGGATGATCCATCAAATGTCAATGATTAATCTCATCGTAGCAATGGTGCAAATATCCTTAGACTTGAGGTACTCAAGGATATCTTGGATACTGATCTTGTACTTTGACATCATTCCTTGTTCCCTCAAAACGAGGTCGTTGTTGGGGTGGTGATTGGGTATAGCTATTGGTATTCGAAGGTAATTGGGTAGCCAATAAAGGATTCAGCACTCCTGATAGAAGGAGATGATACTTACAGCCTCTTGTCAAGGTCATTACTCGGCAATCTTTAGCTAGAGTAGTTATGTGTCATAAAGAATGTCTTCAATACAATAACATATGGAGTAATGAGATCCTAGGATAAGAACTAACATCACTTGGACTAGATGTGACGTAGTCAGTCTAGTGGGAGTTGAAACATAGCCCATACTTCGAATTAAGTGGGGTACAGTATGGTGAAAGGACGAATTGTCTATAGAAAGGTTCGTAAGCTAGAGAATTAACTATCGAACAGTTTATGTGTTAATCAACTTATATTCGGGTAAATTGGCATCATAAATCCCTTCATGATTTGCTTGAATTAAAAGTTAATTCAAGTGGCATGAAATCATCCATGATTTTCTTTAATTAAGAGCTAATTCAAGTACCTAAAATAATCGAGAACCTAAGGGTCACACGCATAAAAGATCGGATGAAAAACAAAATAGGTATGGCTGGTTTTAAGTAGGCCGTGACCAAAGGCGAGGCTAGTTTTTAAGTAGGCCATGATCGTGGCTCATAGGCCACGATCGTGACTGAGGCCTCGACAGATGATACATAAGTGAGTTATTTACTTATGTACAGAAGCTTTTACTAATTCTTACACACTTAAGTAAGAGGATAAGGACTCTAGAAGAGTTCTAGAGTGAGAGAGAGGTGTCTTAAGTCTTGTTCATGCAATTTATGCAATTATTGCATGAATCAAAGTGCATGCAACCAGCGTTTTGATCTTTCTCTTCATTTTGAGAATTTACTTGAACTCATCTAGTTTGGTGCTCAAATCACTTTTACAGATTGTTTCTTCTTCATCTTTGTGTGTTCTTTGGTGATCAAAGAAGGGTTTGGTGTTTGCAACAACCCAAATAAGCAGAAGAAACAAGAAAGGAGGGGAAACAAAAGGTAAAATTTTTTATATTGCATGTTCTTTTATATGTCTATGCATGCAGGTGTGATTCTGGCCTTTCAGGGTTATCATGGTGTCGGAATCTAGATTCTTACACTTCCGCTGCATTCTCATCCATGTGATGCATGTGTTCATGCAAACCCAATAATCGGATCGACATTCATTACCAATGTTTGCCTCCGCGTAAAAAGACTAAGTCTATGTTCACAAAAAGTATAAAAAAAGTGTTGTCGAATGAAAACCTACCGAATTTGTAATAGTTGACTTTTTATGAAATCATATTTAGGAATAGTTACAGAGTCTAAATGACTAAAGCATTATTAATGGATGTGTGCAATTAAAAAGGGTAAACAATTTAACATTTGAGTATGGATTAACATGTATATGTAGTTTAAAGGCCCAAGACGCAGATTTTTCATGTTAATGATTGAAATGACTCGAATGATTGTGTTTAAAATTAAGTTGATTTCATGAAGTTGAAGTCATTGTCTCATTACTGCATTGTGTGTTCTGTGTTTGTTGTTTTGTTTTCTTGAGGATAAGCAAACGTTTAAGTGTGGGGATGTTGATAAGTGTGAATTTTATCATATTTTAGGGCTTACTTTGATATGCATTTAAGTGTTAACTTAATCGTTTAATATGTGTTTAGGCTAGAATTGTGTTAGTTTTTTAATTAATTGTGTTTAAGTGTTTTTATAGGTTAGTCAGTCGATGAGGTTAATTCTTATGTCTTTAAGGTACCTTGATGTGTTTGTCAGTGTTTCAGGGTCAACATCGAAGAATGGAGAAGTTTTAGAGACACTCAGGCCGAAACAATAGGCCACGATCGTGACAGAAGCACTGGATTTAGCCTACGATCGTGTCCTATATGCCGCGATCGTGACTGAAGCCCAGAACATAGCCCACGATTGTGGCCTGATTGCCACAATCGTGACAAAAGGCATAAATGTGGCCCACGATCGTGGCCTGCATCGGGCAGACTCGTAGACACTAAAAAATTCAAGTTTTGAGGGAGTTTTTGGACCTTTCAGACCTCAGAAATACCTTAGGACTGCCCAGAACACAAAAAGGTATATAAAGAATAAGACAAAGAAGATGAGGGAGCTTTTACGTCAGTCACAATTGAGAAACCCTAGAGAGAGTTCATTGAGAGATTGAGAAAGAGAAGGAAGAAAGACGTGGAGAAAAAGTCGACGCAAAGTACTTCTTAGAACATGAGGTTTCCTGACGTTGCTGCCTCCATCATCCATTTAGATCTTGTTTCCAGTGTATTTTCAATTTTATTAATGTATAGAATTAGAATAACCGTTGATGATAGGATTGTGTGAATATTGAGGATGTCTAAACTCACCTTCGGGTTGTTTTTATCGTTGATTTAATAAAAATCTGATTGTTTAATGTTATTTAAATTCATTGTGATTAATTTCTGAGATTGCATAATTCGGTAATAGACTAAAAGGGTGAATCGAATGAAAAATAATTAAATTGGGCTAATGAGAGTAAGTGATTTAATAAGAATGAGAAATTAATCAAATTAGTAATTATGTGAAGAGAGATCTCACATAGGTTCCCAGTAGTTTATTGGAAAACTTCGGATCTAATTAGGGATTAGATAGATTGTTAATTAAGAGATTGCAATTTTCCATAATCTGATTAAGGTTTATAATTTATGGTTAATGGTTATAACTTGTGAGAGAGTAATCAACCCTAGGATCGTCTAAGACTAATGATCCAATAATTCGTAATCGATTAGGTTAGTGTTAAAGATAAGTAAAAATTTCCCTTTCTCTTAATTGGTAGTCCTTTGAGTCGATTCTTGATTGTGTGCGTTGCAACTGCTAATTTGTTAATATTTCGTGATTGATTCTTGAATTGAATTGCATTTTTGTTTTATTTTTGTTACATTTTGAATATTGCGCATTGTTTTGGCCTTAGATTTTATGATTAGATTAACCCTCCTCGTAGGATCGACACCTTAGGTACTAAGCAAATGATCCGTACATTTACGGATTATTGAGGTTAAATATTAAAAGTTACACATATCGGAAAACCACGATCACACAGTCTCATTGTCACACGCTCGTGCTGAAGACATTCTCTGAAAACTTTATTTGAGACTCTGTAAAGGAAAAATCTCATCAGAGTGATTATCGTGCATCATTAGACACTGAACCGACCACATGAGACACTAAAGTCACATGTATATCCTTTATGGCAAGTTAGTTGCACGAAAATTCACTTAAAAATAACTTCAAAATGTCTTAATAAACATTTTTTGAGTGACTATTATGCGATCCTAAACACTAAACATAAGACCCGAGCACAAAAAGTTGAAGTATCTCCCTTATGTGATATCCGAAGCATGAAAATTTATTCGAAATCGGATTCAGAACGCCTTAATTTCTTTTCTGGAGTTAAACTTTAATTTATCAATAATGTAATAAATCCAAAAAAATGGAAAATTTTACTTTATAAATTTCCCAGACCTAAAAATTGACCCAAAATACCCCAGGCACTCTTAAGGGAAATTTGAAAATTTTTGGTTTTTCTAAAACTGTAGCAATGTTGATGTCAGCCGCCGCGTTAACTTGTATCAGACGTGTCTGACGCTCATGCGCTCCCATGTCTGGCGCATGCAATGCACACGCTAGTCTAATCACCCCCGGGATGGCCGTTGGGTGCATGTCTCCCTCGCCGTCGATTGTCTGGGCAATTTTAGGCAAATTTTGGGCCAATTTTTCGTGCTTCCGGGTTCTTTTTCAACTCATTTCTCAAGGCGAAACTCATTTATACCAATTTCATGCAATAAAAAGCAAGAAAAATTGAGAAACAAAAGTTAACTCTCCGAAAACCTTATAGAGAAAAAACTGGAAAATCTTCTTTTTTAACCACCCGATCACGTCACCGTTCTAATACAACGTGTAGTACATAACGATACCTTAGTTACGTATCCCGGATTGAACGTGAAAGGGCAATAAACGAAGAAATGTAGATAATACCTGATTTTGTTTCTATAACATCAAACGAGCTTTTCAAAGCTAAAACGAGCTCGAATCCACCGCCGTCTTCACGAGAACCGTTCATTGGGACACAGTCAATGTCTTTCTACAGTTTTCTCAAAATGTAAGCTCTCTCAACGGGTCAGAGAATCCTTACGCTTACGAATGACATGAGCAAATGCAAGAGGCCTTAACCTTTATATATTTATAACTTCCATATCAGACTTCCCCATCATAAGCTCGATATGGGTCCGGTCTATACTGACCAAGATCCATTTCTCACCCAGACTTTGACCCATTGATTTTGATCATTTATTAAGCCACTTTATCATCGTTATCTGGATCAAATTGTGTAACTTAACCGATAAGTTATTTAAAAAACTAAAAATGTAATTAAATATTGTCCAACTTTATGGGAAAAGTCAAAAATATCCAACATAGTAAACATTTCTACCATTTGTTGCTTTGAAGAAATATATTGAGGAGCAATTTACCCTTGTTTGAACTTATCTCTCATTAAATGGCAGTCAATTTCTAAGTATTTTCTACATTCACGAAACAACGAATTGACTGTCATGTGCAAGGTAGTCTGATTATCATGCCAATGTGGGAATGACAACTTTAAATGAATTTTGCAATCTTATAGGAGATATTGTAACTATTGTAACTCACACACTGTTACGCTCATACTTTTGTACTTCGCATTAGCTGAGGAACAAGAAAGTGGTTTGTTTCTTAGTCTTACAAGAAATAAGAAAGTTGCTTTAAAAAATAGCAGTTAAAGATTTGTAAGTTTTTGAGCAAAAGGCTCAGTCTGCATCACAATAAGCTACTAATTAAAAGTCATTCTGACTAAGGAAAAAGAGATCCTTTTATGGTGACCCTTTAAGGTAGTATGGAACATGTAATACAACTTTCCAATAAGGTTGACAAAGAGCTTAAACATACTAACTTGGTTTTTGTACTTCATAAGTTAAAATCATATTTTAAGATTCTCAAATATAAGAGTCTCCCAATTAGACGTATGTACTTTTCTAGTTCAGAAAGTAACTCATCAATAGGAATATTAAACTTGCAACCTTTAGGAAGTGGTGCTACTAGAGGCTTTGAACCAATTAAGCCTTCATCTTTGGTGATATCAAGTATATACTTGCACTGATTAATGTAGATATTAGTAGGAGATATCTTGCAATCTCTAATCCTAGACAGTATTTGACATGTCCCAAATCTTTGCTAGTAAATTATTATTCAAATACTTTGATAATTTGAATTTTTTTCCTAGAAGAATCAGCTAACAATACGTAACCCTCGTAAACAAGTAATCTCAGGAAACTAGTGTCATCTAATTTAATAAACATATAATGATTGTCTGAAGACTACACAAAACCATATGCCTAAAAATGAATTGTTAACATATGATTCCCTTGGTATAAAGCCTATTTTAAGCCCTGTAGGGATTTCTTAGTCTATATACTTCATTTGACTTGGCCTTTTTATATCTTCTGATGGTGACATATAAACTTCCTCATTTAGATATCCGCGTAAGAATGCATTATTGATATCTAGTAGATGGAGTGGCCAACAATTTGCAACAGTGATGGTCAAGAACATACACAAAGTTACCAATTTAGTTATTGGTGAAAAGGTGCCCAAAAATGCATACTTCAACTTGGTAATAACCTTTTGCTACTAATCTTGTCTTATGCCTGTCAATTGAACCATATGGGTTATATTTCACATTATAGACCCATTTAAATCCAATTAAGTTTTTTTCATATGGCAAAGTTGTTAATTCTTAGGTTTTATTTCTTTTTAGATCATCTAATTCATCGTTCATGGCTTATACTCATTCTTCTTATTCTTTGGCTTGATTATATAAGGAGCGTTCTTGAATATGAGACATATTTACTAGAAATAACATATATGATGATGTAAAATATGGAGATATATAGTAAGAGAATGTATTAGGTTTACAGGGTGATCGTGTAAATGAATGTGATATGCATTGATTAAACAAAAGTGAAAATTATATGTTTCTTATCACAAAATCATTCAACCAAGCAGGTGGTCTTCTATTCTTAGCATTATGTCTGACTTCTAAAGGATAACTAACACTAGTTTAAGGCATGACATAGGGATCATTTTTTTTAGATTAGGGATTAATGACCATGACATTTGATTATTTGAGTTTTGAATAGTTTCTAGGTTTTGTCTGAATAAAAGTTGGTCATTTTTTTAGAGATTAAAAGTTCGGGGTAATGATGTATTATCTGGTGGTTTTGTAATGTGTTTGTAAGGGAGAATAGTTTCACAAAATCTGATATCACTGGATGTAATTATATGTTAAGTTTCAATGGTATATAGCTTATATACCTTTTGACCAGAAGAATAACCATCAAATAGACACTTGTAGGCTCTGGTGTCAAATTTCTTTTTTTTTATTTAGGTTAAGATTATTCGTATAGCACACACACTTAAAGGCACGAAGGTTGTCATATTCTGGTTTCTTGTTAAACATGACTTTATAAGAAGTTTTCTAAGATGAAATAAAAGAGAGCAATATACTTATGATATAAGTAGTTATACATATTAACTCACCTCAACCCTCTATGGCACTTGAGATTGAACATGAAAGCTCTAACAAATTTTATTAAGATGTTTGTGTTTTCTCTCTACTACTCCATTCAATGGAGGTGTACAAATGCATTTTTTTTATGAATAATGCCCTCTATTAATAACAAATTTTGGCACGTTTGACTATAAAAACTTTTCATCATTTATGTTCTAAGAGTTTTAACAAAGACTTCAAGCTGGTTTTTGACTATATTAAAAAAGGTTTGGAGAATGGGTATTGTCTGTGATTTTGATTTCAAAAGACAAGTCCATGTACATCGACTATAATCATCAACAATTATGAGGAAGTAATGTGTTCCATTTATGGTAGGAAGATGATATCGACCCCATAAATCCATATGAATCACTTTAAAGCAACCAGTAAAATTAATAGTGATCATAGGGAATGGTTTTCTTTCTTATTTTACCATGGTACACATATCACAAGATTCACTATAATTTGAAATACTTTTATTTAGTGATCATACACGATGGACTACAGTTTGAGATGGATGGCCTAAACTATTGTGCTAGGTAATGTTATCTATGTTTGACTCTTTATTAGCTAAATAAAGAGATTTGCTTCAGAGGAGTTCAGTGTAAAGAGACTTTATAGTGTTTGGTTTAAATGATATGTTATTAAGAAGGCACAATCTTCCTTTTATATTTCCCACGACTAGAATGGAATCAGTCTTCAAGTCCTGTAACAAGTAGAAATAAGGATGAAAAACATAATTTATTTATGAAATGGAGGTTAATTTGTTCACTGATAGTAAGCTAAATATAAAATTTGGTTTATAAAAGGTTTTAGTTAGAATCAGGTTCTCGTTGAGATTTATATCACCTATATGATGTACTGATTTTGTTTAACCATTTGACAAAATTTTTGGTGTTGAATGATTGATAGAAGTAGATTTTTCCATGAGATTTATGTTAGCGTATAAATGATTTGAAGCCATTTTGTCTATTATATAAGATCCTTGATCATGTAATTCAATAGAATTGAAAGCTTGGTAAGTAATAGTAATTTCATATTCATTAAATTAAGCAACATTCACCTTCTTGCTTCCTTTTTCTCCAATATTTTCCTTTCTTTTCATAAATCTTTCAACTCCCTGATAAATTATTCTTGAAATGTTTAATTACCAATCACCTATGTTTTACTAGCTTGGTGAAATGTAATTGTCACAAGTTAGTGCAGATTCACCAACACCATGCTAGCTAAGGTGATCAAATCCTTAGAAAAGCAGTGGATCATTGACGCTCTGCCTAGCAAACCTTCTACACCTAGTTCTTTTTTAGCTCGAGGTCTTGAATCAATACCTTCTTTCTTTATATTCCAATGGATGAACCAATTGAAAAAAAATATCTAAGAAATTAATTATGGGTCAGAAATTCTACTTTGATACCATGAATAAATTTAGTTTCCTATTATGTTCAACAATCAGTTCAATCATAGTCAAGCAACGAAAGGTAATAAAAAAGAAAAACTTTTTTCTGCGTTTTCTTCTATGTATATGAAGATTAACAAAGCTAAATATATACAAAAGAAGCTATGGTAATAAGGTTATACAAGTTATCCAGCTAGGCTAACTAACTCTATTAGCTCCTTAATAAACTACTTACAAATTTTGCTAATATGTACATAATATAATAATTAATTCCATAATAATTGAATATGATATTTTTTGTAATTATCAATAAAGTAAAGTATCAAGTGAGAGACAGTATTAAAAATTAATAGTCAATACTTGCATATTATTATCTAAGTTTGCTCAATACTATATTCATACACTTGAAATGAGACAATTTTCTATGTTTAATAGTTTTAAATATAATATATTTATTAACATTACAGTCATTCCATAATTTTATTGAATAAGTGATAACAAGTTGTTGATTTAATTTTTAAAAAATGAATTAAATGATTTTGTATATTTCATTTATTTTTACAATAAAATTATTATATTATATAGTTAATAAAATCTTCAATATTTAAATTTAAATAATAAAATATCAATTTTATTAAAATAAGAAATTAATTTTATTTAATAATTAAAGAGACATATGAATAAGAATATTAATATAAATCAAAATGAAGATTTTTCATTAATGTTCATTGTACTCGTCACGTTGTTCTTATCCACTATATAAGTATCGACCGATACAAACACTATAACAAGGTAAGAAAATAATTCATCTAAGATTGCAGGTCCAAATTTTTGTTGTTAATTAAAGGACTAGGACCATTATACTAATCATAGGAATAGTGTTTTTAATGAGAATAAAAGTATATTATATGTACTATAATAATGATTCTTTATATGTGTGTGTGTGTGTGGTGTCTTATACTTTGTTAAATACTCGATAAGGGCACATTTCTTGACGAATATTATGCAAACTCTTTATTAATTGTTACATACTAATTATAATAGTTCATTTTTTAATAATTTAAGACAATAATTTTTGAAAAAAATGCTTATTTTATAATAATCAAGAGAATTTTTATGATTTAATCATGTAATTCATTAGATGATTTTATCTCATGTTAAAAGATAACATCCTAACTTTTTTTTAATCTTTATAAATACATAATCTTAAAATAAAAGAACTTATTTTAAAACTAGTTTATAGAAGGAACTTGTTTTAAAATATGATAAAGAACAGTCAGAATATTTGTTTTCAAGATGAAAAAATTAAAAGAAACTAAACTAACTTTGTATCATCATCATGCACTTAGAGTATGTAGGGATGTCAAAAATTACCCAGCCCGGCCCGGCCTGACCCAAAGTCAACACATTTGACCCTCGTCCCGCAGACCACAGTCGGACCGGCCCAACGGGTGGCCCGTGGCCCACCCACACAAAACGACGTTGTGTTATATGTTAATAAAACGACGTCATTTTATGCGGTAAATTTTGCGTCTACCATGTTGTGAAACGACGCCGTTTTGTTTTGAAGTAAAACGACGTCATTTTTTGGGTTGGAAACTTGAAAAAATGACGCACTCCTCAGTTGTCAATCCTCCCGACTCCCCCACGCTCCGTCTCCCCCATCTCCGTCT
>JANZXP010030269.1:0-33005 GCA_027576715.1 Erythroxylum flavicans
ATGAGTTTTGATATGAGAATGACTTTGTGATGAAATTTATGGATAAATACTCGGGATTGTCATGAACATGCATTATACATATTTAATTTCTTGCATGTGCATTATTAAACACTTACGATTGTACAAATTGTGATATATGTGTATGGTATTTGATATAGAGGAGCAACTGAAACGTCAACCTCTAGACATTGCCGGAACTTCCAGGCATTAGCTTCGGGAGCAACTTGTGAGTAACCTAGACGGTCTCACTTAATTATTTGTTTGCTTAATTTTTGTTTTGAAATGATTGAATGAATGCGGCTTGATTGTTGATTCCGGACTGAAGGTTTGATGACTGTGAAATGTGGAATGTATATTGAAGTGCTGCTTGAATGTTAATGTGAAGAACAAATTGTGTTATGACATGATTTATTGAAAATGTGAGATGCATTCCATACATGAATGCATGATCAGATAATGACAGTTATGACCAGAGTAGCCACCGATCAGGGCTTAAAGTTCAACGTGTGGAAAGGGCCTCGAGCTCAAATAGTGATTAAGAGCCTAAGGCACACTATGTATAATGAGCCCTGTATCCTCATCAGATAAGGGACAGTTAGTAATGAGCTCGGTATCCAAAATAGATACGGGACAGTTCAGGCACTCAGTCACAACAATGTAACAATTAGAAAAGTGTCTCATAAGCATTCCATATGCATTTTGATAAGTATGTTTGATTGATTAAAATGAAAAAATTTGCCTATGCTTATGTGAAAATGTGATACTGATGTAAAGTGCAATTTTGTGAAATATTTGTTATGTGAAATGGTGGGTTACATGAATTGAGTGAATCATCAATGATGGTTACCTCACTGAGTTCGTAAAACTCACCAAAGTTGCAACGTTGTCTTGAGAGACGACTCTAGCTACTGAGAGGCTCCACCAGCTGTGTAGATTGTGATTTGGCAAGAGAAGTCATGACTCAAAAGTCAGTCAGCTGGGATTTTTGGATAGATTAGATAGACTTTGTATTTTCCTCTTTCATGTAGTACTTTTGTACTAGGTTTTGATGATGTACATGTAGTAAGTGTTTAAGGTACAATGTAGACTTTCGGTTTTGTGAAGTGAAATGAGGAAAAAGTTACTTTTAAAATATTGTGATTTTCTTATGATGCTTTATAAGTGAATAATGATATTATGCCATGTGAAGTGAATGTAGTGATCGAACGTAGCTCACCCTTATCATAGGATATGTACCGAAATGACCTCCGGGCATCTTGATTTGTACCTTATGGTAAGGGTGCTCTACATTAACACCTGATGGTTTCATTAATCTTGAGTTTGTTAAGAGAGTTGAAACTTTTATTCGGTATGCATGTTCTCAACTTGCATATATGGATGGCCTAAAGATTAGATGTCTATGTAAAAAGTACAAACATATTCATTTCCTTTCTATTGATGAAGTGAATGGCCATTTGCTGAGAAAATGATTTGTTCCAAGTTATTTTGAGTAGACACAACATGGGGAGCCATTGATTTGTAGCACCTCAAAGGGTAATGAAGTAAACTCGTCAGTAAATGTGGATAAGTTTGAAGGGGGGATTGGATTTAGAACAAATAATGTGGGGGCAACTGAAAATCCTTACATGCAAATGGTTTATGATAGAGCAGGTTATACCTTTCAAGAAAATATAGAAATCTTGAAGAAGAACCAAACCTACATGCAAAATAATTTTTTGACTTACTATACCCAATTGACCACGAATTATGGCCAAATTGTGAGACAGTGACTCAATTGTCTTTAATTGCTTGAATATTAAACATAAAGTCTGAAGAGCATATGAATCATTGCCTCCTGATCATATAATGGTTGATAGTTTTTACAATATGAAGAAACTTATTAGGGGTCTTAGTTTGCTTGTTGAAAAAATTAATTGTTGCAAATTAGGATGTATGTTATATTAGGGAGATGTGGAATTAAAAAGGTACAAATTTTATGGTCAATCTGGGTTCAAGCCTAGAAAGCACTATATGAAATAAAAATTAGTACCCTAGAAGCGGATCTATTATTTCCTGCTAATTCTGAGGTTTCAAAGACTATATGCTTCTGATATTACTGCATCTCACATGAGATGGCATAATGACCACGAACAGGAAGACAGAATAATGATTCATCCATTAGATACACTAGGATGGAAACATTTCAATAACACCCATTATGAGTTTATAGCTGAAAGTCAAAATGTTAGGTTGAGATTGTCGACAGATAGATTCCAACCTTTTAGTTAATCCAGCCAATAATATTCATCATGGCTAATCATAATTATTCCTTATAATTTACCTCCATAGATGTGTATGAATAAGACACATCATATGGTGTGGAGACCAATGATATGTCTCTGTATTGGTCTCTGAAACAAAATTTTGTGTTGAGAATAGCTTTGATGTGGACTATTAATGATTTTTTGGCATATGTTATGTTGTTTGGATGGAGCACAATAGGGAAATTGGCTTTTTCTTATTGTGGTAATGATTCTGATGCATTTTATCTTCCAAACGAGGACAAAACATGTTGGTTTGATAACTACAAGAAATTTCTTTCTCCAAATCATCCATTTGGATGCAATAAACAAAAGTTCATTAAGAATAGGATGATACAAACACCTCCTCCCCCTCACAAAGATGGCGAAGAGATATTGCAGGAGATTGTTGAATTAGGATTGTTGAAAGTTACAGGATTTGAAGCTAATGAAGTTAATACAAGCATTAGTAAAAGCTTAGGTTGGAGAACATGAAGCATCTTTTAGGATTTGTCATAATAGAAAACTAAATTGATACGTTACAATCTATATGTGATGCATATTGAAAAAAATATTTTTGACAATTTTTTCAATACCATAATGAACATTGAAGGAAGGAAAAAAGACAATGCAAAATCACAAGCTGATTTGAAACCTTTTTGTAGAAGGAATGAGTTAGATAAAGTTCGCCGGTAAATATCTAAAAGCTGCTACACTTTGGAGAAAAAACAAAAGAAATTTGTATGAATGGTTGAAAAGTCTAAAGTTTCCATACAATTTTTTTAAACTTGGTAAGGTGAGTGGACATGAGTAAGTACAAATTATTTGGGATGAAAAGTCATGATTTTCATGTGTTTATTTAAAGGCTAATTCCAATTGCATTTTGGGAGATACTACCGAATAAGGTATGGGAAGTTATAACAAAATTAAGTTTGTTTTTCATAAGCTTAACATCATTTGAAATAAAGTTAGCTGAAATGGAAAATTAGAAAGGAAAATTCCAGTAATTTTGTGCAAATTAGAAGGGATTTTTCCTCTAAGCTTCTTCGACTATATGGAGCATCTATCTGTGCGTTTAGTACACGAGGTAAACTTGCTGGTCTAGTTCAATATCAGTAGATATATCTATTTGAGAGGTAATTATATTAAATATTTAAATTGAAGTAATAACATGTTTTAATAACATAATTGTAATAACCCGAAATGAGTAATGTAGGTATTTGCATCACTTAAAGAAAAATGTCAAAAATAAGGCTAGAGTTGAAGGTTCGATATGTAATGCTTATTTAGTAGAGGAAGCAAGCACATTTTGTTCACATTATTTTGATTCGCATGTTCATATAAGAGAAAGAAAAGTTCATCGTAATGACAATGGGGGAGGAACGAGTGATGCTGATAGTAACTTATCCATTTTTACATATCATGGACGAACATATGGACGTTCAATAAGAAGAATGTTAACGGAGGAAGAAATAGAGACTGTCCATAGTTACATTTTATTGAACTGTCAAGAGGTTCAACCTTTTGTGAAATAAGTTGAAATTGCCTATTTGGGTTTTGAAATTTAGTGTTATTCACAACTGAAATACATGATAATATTTTTAGATTATACGAGGAATGGTTACGCAAGCTAATGCTTAAGAAAACACAGGATGATATCAATGAAGAATTTAGAAAACAATTTCCTCGATGGTTCGAGAAATATGTAAGTTTTCACTTATAATTATTGAAATGATTGAATTATAAGATTAAAGTATTCAAATGACATTATACTATTAATATGGTAATTTATTTTATATAGGCCTTAGAAAGTCCAATAGAGAACAAGTTCATATGTGATCTTGCGAAAGGATCTTTGCAAACTGTTAAATCGTATCTGATGTATTTTGTTAATGGATACAAATATCATACAGAATATTATGGCCATAGCATGACAACAGTAAATAATGGAGTTTGCATACAGGGAGAATTAATAGATTACTATGGTAAAATTATTGAGATACTTGAAATTGAGTATCCCACATTGCCAATAAAGTGGAGTTTGATATTTAAGTTTGACCAGTTTGATCCAACTCCTAATGTTGGTAAAAAAATGCATAGCTGATATAATATGGTTGAAATTAACTAGCTAAGAAGATTTAGATAATTTGAACCTTTCATGTTAGCAATGCAAGCGATCCAGGTGTATTATGTCCTTTTTCCTAGCTTATGACGAGGTAAGTTAGATTGGTTGGCTATTTGCAAAGTTAAACTTAGAGATGTTTTTAAATCACATGGAAAAGGAGAACAGATAATTGAAAGTGAAGCATTTTAGGAATATGTTTATGAAATAAATGAATCTGTTACATATGACAAGAATGAACCTTTGAATGATCCAAATAATGAATACGTTGAAATTTCATCTGGAGAGGATGAGGAGGGTGAGAGATCTGAAGAGAAGCCTGAGTTTGATTCTAATTCTTCAGAAAAAGAAGATGATGATTTTGATTTACAATTAAGTGCTGATAGTGATTAATTTGTGCTTGTAATAGAATATTATGTTCAATAAATTAATTATTGAATCAACAATATATTGTTCCATATTAAATTGAAATTGTTATATTTATGGAATATTTAATAAAATATGAAGTTCAGGTTAAAATATGTCACTAAATAGAAAATAGGATATGATGCGACCAAGGTTCAGACCACGATTTGGAGCCATTTATTGTCCAAGTGAAGCATCACATTCTGCAGTTGCAACCGAATCAGATGTTGTACCTCTAGCTACTACACTTACAGAAGAGGCATCACCTTTAGTATTTGCTGCTACACCATCCACCACCCTTATATCGACAGAGATATTAGGGGTAAATGATGTGGATGAAGAAGATGGCCTCTAACTTGGAACTGAGGGAGTTGATGGAAGAACTTACATCACAATTGAAATCAATCTTTAAGTGAAAATACATGAAAAACCATATGTTTATAATTAAGTTATAGGTTTAAATTTAAAAATGGTATAAAATTAATTGTTTTAATATTAGCTTGATTTCGTTTGGACCGTGCTCAAAGAAACATGACATCCAAATTCAAAGAGAAGGTTGATCTCGAGGGTTATGTATGGAAGAATATCTCTCAAGCGACAAAAGATTTTTATTATCAGGAGTTTGAGGTTTGAGGTACAAAATATATATTTTTTATTTTTAATTGATTTTTATACATTAATTAGATAAATATTATAGATTATAAGTACTTATTGTATGTTTTTCTTTTTTTAGAAAGAAATTTTTTGAGATTCTGAATTTGATGCGGTCATTTATAAAGTATAGAAGAGACGAGTACATACACGTTATTAAGAATTTATTGGCGCGATACACAAGACTGGTGTACGACCACCATATATATCTGAAAAATATGGAGTCATTAGCAGCAATATTGGACATCACCCAAGGCAATGTCTATTTCAGAGCATAATTTTACTAATAGACATGGAGGACTAGTGGGAGAGAGTCTTCTCGTATATATTGAAGGATCTATTGCGCAAAGAGACTTGTAAGTATCTATAATTTACACTTATATTCTGATTTTTTATACATTGATGTATTTCAATTTAATTTGATGTGTGAATTTTGGAATGAAAATATGTATATTATAGAGAATGATAATGTTATAAATGTCTGGTCCCATATATGACTGTGTTGTTGAGTTACTTTCTTTGTTCAACATGGGGAAAATATCATAAAAATAGAGAAAATTATGTTGAAATTTTTATAAATTATAGTTTACTTATAACATTTTATTCTGATGCAGGAAAAATTTATGGGCATGAAGCCTACACCCTGTCAGCGTTTTTTGCACACTCACAATAAGAAGCATGACGATGTGACTATAATACTCGATGTAGAGAACTAAATGTATGTGAAATTTATGCTTTAATATTGATGCTGAATAATTATCACTTATCAACATAAACGTTACCTTTTGATAAGACCAAATACAAGAAAGCATTCAACGACAGTCTCAGCAGTCTGAAGATGATGATGAGAGTCAAACCTCTCTTTATGCAGTGGGTGGTAGGGACCATCGTGGAAGGATATTCAGTTTAGGTTCATTTGCGAACACATGTTATTTATAATTCTCCCCATCCAGTACAACAACATCTAGTTGGCGGTCCGTACCCAATGAAGTCCATGAGCTTTGAAACACAATAGAGGCATTGGTAACTTAGTTGTAATAGTCGATGGAGTATATGGCCCAGCTCTGTAATGAGGTGAATGAGTTGAAAGAGAAGGGCAGCGCTTCATCACAAAATTCAGAGCATCCACATTCACCAAATGAATAGTGTAGTTGTAGTCACCAAATGAATAGTTGTTAAATACTTATTGTTATACAATTAAGATAATTTTTTAGTATCAATTAAGATAATTTTTACTTTATATCATCAATCAACTTTCTGTTTTAACAAATTAAATGTAGAAAAAAATCAAAATATTATCAACAAATAATTAATAACTGTATAAATTATACATCAATCATAAGATTATCAAATAAAATTAAATGCAGGGAAAATATTAAAAAACAATATTAGTAAATTTACCGACAAAAAAAAATGTCGGTAAAATGTAGTGAATTAACCGACAGACAACTAAGATCCATCAGTAAAATTAGTCATAAATTTACCGACGAATTTGGAAAATCCACCCAAATCTGTCGATAAGGTTATCGACAAAGGAGCCTTGTCCTTCGTTACATTTACTGATTGAAAAAAACTTTTCGTCGTTAAATTTATCGACAGTACAAAAATTTATATCTTTTGGTACTTAGCGAAGAAAAAATTTTACTCGATCGCGTCCCCAACAACTCATTCCATCGGCAAATTCCATTGCTAACTTAGCTTGCTGATGGAAAACCTTCACATTCCGTCGGTAATTTTCGTTGCAAAACCCCATTTTTCTTGTAGTGTTCATTAACCATATATTTGATGAGATATTAAATACGTTATTTCTTTAGAATTATCTAATAGAAAATATGTAATTTAATTAAACTTTATTGCTTAACAACCTTAGATATGATCTAAAATTTAATTAAACAATAACTTTAAGAAAAGAAAGACCATTAAAACAAGATAATTTATTATCCACGATTGCATTTAATCTAGTCGAATGCTTTTCCTAAAAGTTAATAATTTCTTATATAACAAATTAAAAACTCTTAGTTGCTATAATAATTAAAAGAATTAAACTTTTACGTATTTAAATTTTAATCTAGAAAATGATTATTTTAATCAATAAATTAATTGCATACATTAGAAATCAATTGAAATAATTATAAAACAAAAGTACAAAAAAAGCAATCCAATGCATGAATAAATGAAATAATTCATAATAAGCCTCAATTGCCTCCCAATGTTTAAGGTTCCAAAGGCTTCAACTTCTTTCAACCGAGATAAAGAAATTAGCCAATAATAGCCATAGATCATATTAATATTTGTTGAGCAAATTTTACAATTTATAAAACCCTCAATAACCGCAAGTAGAGGAAAAGAAAACTTTGTAGAAAGCTAAAAAAATGTAGATGAAACTTGGATGCTTTGCTCCTCCACCTTGACCCTATTTATGGCCAGTTTAATCCCATGTGGAGATATTTTTGTTGTGATTCTTTGGCTCCCATAAATCATAACTTCATTGATTTTCACCCAGATTTGGCTAAGATAAGATTCAAACAAAATTTAACACAGTTTTTTCTTACAGATTCAAAGTATTAAAGTTGCAATTTTTACTGAACGTGTCCACACTTAAGATCACCTCAAACTATTTCATCATATTGCCAATTACAACATTTTGTCAGCCTAAATCTTCTTAATTCTCTCTTCATTTTTGTTGATCTTGCTCCTTCATTTCAAACTTTTGAATTTGAATTAAGGGCTAATCCTTTTTTCAATCAAATAGAACCCAACTTCTTTCTTATGAAAGTAAACAAAAAATACTGAGGTTGAACATATTAAGATAAGATCATAGAGGAATTAAATGCTAAAAATTAGGGAAAAATTGTGACACATCAAATTCCATATACCTAATCCTTGCTTGTCCATAAGTAAATGAAAACTTAATAAATCAAGATAGATAAATAGTTTTTTACCAAATCACTTCTTATGAGATTAAACCATGCACACTCCTTAAGATTTAGACTGAAAAGGAGTCAACACACATCAAAGTTGATTTTCACTAGAAAATATGAACAAGGATAATTAAAGACAATGTCAATCAAAAGTATGCATAAAGCCTTAGTGAATTTCCTATACAACGTTTTCCCTTTCATACAAATATTTAGGCTCAAATGTTTACTCAAACTCTTATCATAAGGAATACACAACAATAACTTTGTATACACAACAAATATTTTCATCTTAAACATATAAATGAATGAATAAAAAGGACTTTTTATTAATTGGCTATAATGAGGCTTAGGTTAAGGGTTGGAAAGAGATAATTATAGGCTAAAACTAGGCATATTTATTATGGCATTCAAACAAAATGAAAAAAGAATGTGACCATAACCAAGTACTTAACTATTAATATTGTTGCAATTTTTTTAGAGTAGAAATAAATCATCAATAAGAAAATGGGCAGTCGTGATACAAAGTAAACTATGGAATGAGTAACTTGGAAAACACAACTTAAAACAAAGTCACTCTTATTCCCTAAATAGCTTAAAAATACCCTATTAAAATGTGTAATTGAGTGATAGGATATATTATAGGTTAGGTTTATGATGTGGGATTAAAACACAAAGAAAAAGATTTTAAAAATGGCTCAAATTGGCTGAATTAGGGACCATGGAGTAAGGTGGCTTTTTAAGTTAAATGGTTAAAACAAGGAAGGGATTTATAATATTTAAGCTCTCATGCAATCATAGCAATTCAAGGTGGTATAATGCAAGTTCTAGAGGTATCTAAATGATAGAGAATCACACTCTAAAGTAAAATGGATAGACATAAGATGTTTATATCATTTCAAGGCTCAAATGCTCTCATATTACAAATAAATTCACCTAATCCTCATGCAATACGTCTTCAATTGATTTTCTCGCTTTGCCTAATTGCATATCCTAGATATTTCAACTTATCAATGTGTTTAGCCTTCATCTATAATTAGTTTTAGTCCCATTTCTTGATTATAAATGGTTGTTTTGTTTTTTAAACAATGGCTAGGGTATCCAAAGAAGAAGAAGATGGTGTTTAGATAATGGGTTAAGCTATGTTTGCATATAAAAATAAATTATTCTTAAGCTAGAATAAGGTTACTAACATGTTATTTTTGAAGAAATTAATTTGTTTATATTACTTAATTAATTATTTAACTAATAAGTTAATTATGATTTGAAAATGGGTTATACCTAATGGGCTAAGAGAGTATACTAAGTATGGACTAAACCCAAAACTTCATAAAAGGCCAACTAAAGTCTTGATCATTCCACTAAAAAATTAAATTGTTCTTCACTAGTTTAGAGACTTAAACCTTTGATCTATGTTATTAAAGGCAAAACTCTTATCCATTTTTCTACATATTATAACTTGTATGAGCTTGATGTAGACATATTTATATACATTTAAAAAATTTAGGACACTTCTCATTAAATAATTTTCTATTTAATTTGTTCTCCTTTACTAATTTTAATATATTTGTCCATATTTTATTTAATTACTTTAAAATATAAATTTAATATTATTTTCCCTCAATTTCTTTCAAGGAAAATGGTTATAATGAGATCCCCAATTTCAATTCAAACTTCAGTATAATAGAATCATGTGAATTTTATGAAGAAATAAATAGATCAATATCATATGATGCTTGGGACATACTTAATGTTAGATGTTATATTGGTGAATAACATGATACAAGGTCTCATCTTCGCTAAATATTAAGGGTTTTCCACTCCCATAAGCAAAAATGGAGTGCTTTGTAAAATGCTCATGCACCAACACAAATATTTGTTAATTAGAGTGTGGAATACTCCATCGGATCATATTCACAAATATAGTTAAGTAATGCAAACTTTCTTAAAAGAGCAAAGAAGCATAGAAGAAGAGAAATGTCTAAAGGTCTTAGTTTTAGTGGCCTATTAAAGGACGGTATAGAGTTTATAATAGATATGAATTCCAATGATTCATATAAAGAACAAATTGACTCAATTCCTCATAGAGTTTGTCAAATTTCATATTCGTAAGATTCATCAAATTTTATAATTTATTGAAAAGTGTTAGTCACTTTTTATTTAAAGTTTAATGATACTTACCTAGCATTAGTTGTTTGTAGAAACTATCAAATTTTGAATATTATTTATTTATTGAAATACATTGTTCTTTTAGTTTTGATTATTTTATATGTATGTGTTATATGTATTATACTTGAGATTTTCATAAATAAATACACCTAAATAGAATGATTAATTATTGATCAATTGTTATATGGATGATGATTGGAAATGTAGTGACCTTTTTGATTCCATATATAATTATGAAAATAATTAAAGATTCTATTTAGAAGATTGCATCAAATTCATTGAAATTAATAATAATTACATATTAAATTTGTCATTGTATGTGTTTGATAAAAATGACTATTGTATTCAAAAAAATTATCGTAGAATTCATTAAAGGTGAAAACTTTAAAGCAATAATTTAAAATATTCGAAATATTGAAATTCAATATTTATTGGAAGAGCTAAAGGCTCTTATCTCATTACATGAAATCATGAAAACATTCTAAAGGCTCTTATCTCAATATTTATTGGAAGAGCTAAAGTTTTTAAGAAGGACACTATGACTTAACAGATGAAAATATAAGACATGTGGCTCATGTAAAAGAAGATCTGTTTGGCTTATACAACATATACAATCAAAGGATGTTAGTCATATTTTATCATATATTGAGCTAGTATAAGTTGTTACACATTCTTTCCTCTACCTTAGGAGTATAAGAAAATGCATTTAACCTATAATGTGAATATCAAGATGATATAGGAGGCTATGAGGCACCTATCGATAAACATCATGAGGCTTTTAAGCCATATACTAAAACATATATAGCTAAGTTATACTCATAAGGGGTTAAAAACTAATAAGAGGAAGCACTATGATGAATCTAAGTAAAAAGTGTAAAGAAAGCCTTCCATAATTCTTAGGATTACAGGAAGGACTAAGGCCAACTAAATTGAGAAGGAGAAGCACCTCCCAGAGAGAAAAATTCTTGGTTATTTCATGTTTTAGTTAACCTTAGATGTAATATTAATTTCCACAATGGTGGAAAGAATAATTTTCTTGGAATTATAATATTCATGGTTTTATGTTTGATGGTTTTGTGATATTAGATTTTTTATTAAATAAATAAATATTTTTTAAATAGCATCATCTAGTTCTTATAATATTGATTGACTATATTTTATATCAATATTTAAAATTACGACAAGTGCACAGTATAGTTATAGCTAGCAAAGGCAAGTATGGGTCAATTTCAATATGTTTGGTACAAGCATAAGAAATTAGATATAAGGTTAAAAAGTTAGCACTGAGATTATCACACCAAACGGTAAGAGAAGGTTTGGCAAAGCCCAATTCACCAAGAAGAGTAGTAATCCAACATAATTCTGCAAAAGTAAGAGCAATGTTGTGGTATTCATCTTTAGTACTGAATCAGGCAATAGTGGGCTACTTTTTGGCACTCCAAAAGATAAGATTAAGCCCAAGAAAGATACAATAACCAGATGTAAAATGTTGATCATTAGAATAACTAGCCTAATCAACATCACAATATGCTTGTAAATAAAAGGTGGAAGATGTGATGAAATGAATGGTATGAGAAGGTGTGGAATGAAGATATCATAGAATCCATTTCACTACAGGTCAGTGAATGTCAGTAGGACATTGTAGAAATTGAGAGACCTTATTGACAGCAAATTGAATATCAGGATGAATGAGACAAAGATATTAAAGAGTACCAACAATGATACAATACTTAGTAGGATTAGAAAGAGGAACACCATGATTTTTAGACAAGGGAAGAGATGGAGTGATGGGTGTATGAACTGGAAATATTATTTTAGAAAATATGAACATTATATCAGTAACTACAATCAAACAAGACTTGATATTTTACATATATAATTTGATTATAATTTTTATAAATTCCATGTTATATGTTTAATTTATTATGCATGCATATTAGATTGCATATTTATATGTAATGACATTTTACATAAATTTGTGTTTGATAACACAATTTAAAATTAAATCCGTTGTTAAAATATTAACTAAACATTTAGAACATGATTTTTGCCTTCCATTATTATAAAATAAACCAGACTTCTACTTATTATTAGGCTTGTTAAGTAAACTCAAAGTCACTTCAATCAGAATATATTTAATCTTGTAACAATGGTCCTAATTAATTAAATTTTTGTGATTTTGATGAGAAAACTTATGATCATATAAATTTAGAGGTAAGTTTAAGAATAACATAAAAGATATGTTTGACAAGAGTTGTCACCTAAGGGATCTAGGAGTTATAAAACATGTAATTGATAAAGTTGTTATCTATATAATTTAAGTTTAGTTTTTTTTTAAAACTCACGATTAAAAAATTCGAATGGGATCCTAGCCCACTAGAAAAATCAAAGTAATCTTTTGTGGAATAGTAATGAGGGCTATTATTTCAAATAAAATAGTGAGAGTAACCAAATATATGATTGAAGTCCTAATCTTATTTAGTTATCATAACGTTTAACTTATTACTTGCTTTCCTTACATTTATATTTTATTCTAAGTAGAAAATTAACTTTGTTTAATATAGTTGATAATAATTATTAATGAAACAAATTTCTTAGACATAGGTTAGGTTTAAGAAGAGTTCTCAAAGTTAGATTTTTAAAAAAAAGTTACATGGTCGTTATGTAATATTGCTATTAATCCTTGATAAGGAAATTGGTAAAAAAAAGTTTTAAAGATATATCATATAAGACAGATGTCAACTTCATGATAACATAATGTAAATAGTTACATAAAGTAGAGCTAAAAGGTATAGTACCTTGACATAAATGTTTCACTCAATTTGGCCTATTAAAAGCTTTAAAATGGACTACAATTGAAGGAATTGGCTTAGGTATGTTAATAGCTATCATTAAAAAATGATTGCATAACTTTGCTTGCCTGTAAGAAATATAATAAGGATCATGTATTTCTAAATTATACTTTTAAGTATTTGATAACGAATATGGATTCAATATAACTATATTAAAGACATGATAAGAAATAGATTATTAAGTACAAGAATTTGATGTAAGTTTATTAAAATAGTTTATTTATATCATATTAAGAGTGATTTATGCTTAACATAATTAGCAAACATATAGAGTTAGATAAGTAAAACTATCCTTTTAAATCATGTTGGTTAAATCAGTATAATAAAAATTATAAAGTTATATACAAAGATATATGTATCCATTGATTATTAATCATGCGAAACTTTTGAAACTTGTTAGGTTGAATACTAAATAAATCAACCTTTGGTAAAAGATTTTGGTATTGAATTGTTAAATCTTAGATATATATGATATATTGAATGTAATAACAATTCATAAAAGGTTGAATGTTCATATTTTATCATATTTACTAATGACTTCATATGATAAAATCACACGTATTAAATGAAATGTCAATTTAAAATTTATATTATTTAAATCTAAGTAAAAGTTAAGCATTATGAATGTTAAAACACTTCAATGAGATTGATATGGTGAGATTTAACACTCTTATTATTTATAGGCAAAAAGATTCTCTAGTGAGTAATTCTATACCTAAAGTCCATAATAGTGTAGATTTATATAAGGAGGAAAATATAATATAAGATATTGTATGATGCAATATTTATTTCTTCTATGGCTATAACTAGTGTAATAACTTTCCTTTTTGAAAGGACTCATCCTGGAGTTCCCCTTCCAGAACCTGAGTGGAGCCTTCCTAGTGATCCCACGGTAGCCCTCAAATCGATATCTAATTCAACCGAAGGGTTCTTACAAAAGCTAAGCCGTTCAAGTGTACTTTAAAAGTTAAAATTGAGAAAATTAGTGGAATTTTTTTATTTTCTGAAAATCCAATAGCATAACGATTGCTTTTTCTAAGAGGCCCAGATTTCAAAAACCTATATAACTTGATTTAAAACACTTCTAGCATTACATTTACCATCGTAACTTTTGGACTGGGACCTCATGTC
The DNA here is from genome assembly GCA_027576715.1 of Erythroxylum flavicans. NCBI lineage: Eukaryota > Viridiplantae > Streptophyta > Magnoliopsida > Malpighiales > Erythroxylaceae > Erythroxylum > Erythroxylum flavicans. The sequence continues at coordinate 14,528 of JANZXP010030269.1, forward strand.
CACATCACAAGCAACCACAAACATATAATTCTCAACATTTTTAAAACATAATATATAAACATTAATTAAACAATATAAATAAAACATATATATTTTCATAAACACATACAATACAAAAATGACACAAGTACATAAACAACTAATCCTACGGTAGAATCCCATCTACTGTAGCACTTATATGTATACATGGGGTGATTTATTTAAATATATAAAAATAAAGGTGAGCTAAACGAGCTCAGTGAGTATTAATCATTTTACTAAAAATTAAACTTTTCATAACAACATAACTGAAATACTATTTCGAAATGCTTTTTCGAAATTAAAATCATAATTTAAAATTTTCCATTTTTTATTTTCCATTTTCCTTAAACAATAAACAGTGGTGGTAATAAGTTTTCTGAAAACTTTTATACTGAAAATAAGCCAATCACTAGAATTAGTACCATATGGTGCCCTAGGCATAAAGTCACGAAGCTAATTCTATATCGCTTACCCTCAATTAGTTAATCACTAGTTGCAGAGCTAATTGTACATTTCTTATCCGCAATAGGTTAACCGATAGTTATGGATTTAGTTCTACATCACTTACTCGTAATAATTTTGGCTAGCATTTTATGCACCTAATATATGCAGGGAGCAACTTACTAGACTACTAACAGACATAATACCACCTGTTGTTAGTAACCGACACCCCCCAGATACTACCATGCATGTTTTAGGGTACTCTGATGGGTAAATCTGTAATATTGTCAAGGAATACCATAGACTAAAAATTCATTTCCTTTTTATCAACAAATAGCATAATTCAATGTAAATTCAAATCATATCAAATTTAACTTTCAAATTAAAATTCATATATTGCTAAAACATAAACTTATACTAGCAATATTCATTTGTAATATATCATTAATATAAAACTTAACATAAATATTCATTTCATGGTAAAATAGAAACCATTTGCATAAAATCAATTTAAAGTACACTCACTACTTGTTATTTTTCTTTTCACCACTTCGAAATCTTTCAGTTGGCTTCGTTTTTTGATCTGCAAACCTAATACAAATACATTCAACTCCTTAATACATTTTCCAACCAAATACACCATAAATCATTTCAACTTTAATAGTTTCTACATACACTCCATATATTAAAATTTTCCAAATAATATCATAACACTTTATTTAATAATTCCAATGCCACAATTACAATTAATGACCATCCTTAATCACATTCACATGATCATTACATCATAACTATACTTTTATATCAAAAATGCCCATAAGGCCAAGCTTAACATATTTTACATTAAACTTTTTATATTCAATTGCATTTGATTTCTATCACTTAAAACCAATCTAAATTCACTTCTATGACATTTTAATACACGTATTTAAGCCATAAAATTTCATTAAAAAATTTACATAATCATGTACCCTTGGTCGAATTTCAACTAAAACCAATTCCAAACCAATTCTTTTTCATTTCGTTACTTCGTTAGCATCAAAATCATGGCTGAAATTTCTTCTAATCATTTCCATGATTTTTCTTCCATTCTTTCAACATTAAACTAACTTCCTAATGCCATTCATTAATCTTAATTCATCAAATGGCAAAATAAAATACTTCAGGCAATGGATCTTACCTTTGACCAAGTTTGACCAAGGTTCCACACACTAGTTTTCCTAATTTTCTTCTCCTAATCACTTCCAATGCTATAAAACCTTGACATCACATCATAAGGGTTCAATTCGCACATTAAATCCAAATCTAAACTATAATATAACAAATCAAATATTTCAACAAAACTAGTAAGCTTACCAACCCAATTTCTTCTTCCTCTTCACTTGGATGGCTATGGGATCTTGTTGGATGCTTGATTATAGTTAGAAGAGCATGAAAAACTCCTTGGATCACTTCTCCATGGCCTAGCTGAACCTCTTTCTTCTCCTTTTTCTTTTCTTTTTTCTCTCTTTTTCTTCCTTTTTCCATCAATGGCCGGCTACACCCTTTTAAAGAGAAGAAATTTTGTTTAATCACACTTTTTCCCACATTTCCATTAATAACATTTCATAATTACACTTTTACCAAAACTTCTCATATTTATACTTTAACCCATGCTACTTGCCACCATTTAATTGGTTACTTTCCAAACCAATTAATTCATGTTTATCTTATGGAAATCTTCCCATGTAACGCTCATGTGGAATTTGGATGCAATTGGTTTGACAAAAAGACTAGTTTGCCTTTTTTTTTTGGAACTTAATGCACTTTATGCTCAAATAAATTCCAAAAATATTCTATAGTCACCCTAACTTCAAATTGACCATTAAATACTCTAACAGGGCATAAAACATTTAAATTGGGTGCTTGAAAAAATTTAAATGGGAGAAAAATCACTAATTCCCATTATTTTTCAATAAAGGGCATTCTAGTCCAATAATTTTGGATCTCTTGAAATCTATCCTAATGGACTTATCTTTACTCCAATATAGTCCCTTTTTAGACTCTATAATTCTTTTTGATAATTTCTAATCATTAGGGTCTGCTCGTCAAAATTTTATTGTTCATGGACACTATTCGCTAGAAACACTATTCATCTAGGAATTTTTAGATTACCCAAATTATATTTAAACTATAGCAACACTCCACCGCTATAGATTTCCCACCGGGATACCCTGAGGACATTCTAGTATATAATCTATAATAATGGCATGTTAACTATCTAGCATCAACTATGTATGTAAAAGTCACAAAACATAATATTTGAAAACCTCAACTTCGTATTTCATTCATTGATAAAAGTTTACATTGAGTCGTCAAAAACCAATATTTACAACCGATATACACAAGTTCTACATGGCATATATTAACTACTTAAAAACAACTAGAACTCCTCGATTGCTAGCTAACAGACCTTTGAGCCATGTCTAGTCCAGAAAGTTCTTCTAGAAGATCTTAGAAGTCTAGGTCTCCTGTCTCATACCTGAAAAACTAAGTTGCAATTTTGGATAAGTTTTACGAACTCAATGAGCGAACTATCATTAATGATCTCTCCACAAAACACAAATATCACATAACCAACAATCACAATAAGACATAAAGAATGTCATACACATCACACACATTCTTTAAAAACTTGTACATCCCAATCAGACAAATTATCATGACATATCACTTTCACATCATAACTTCAGAAAAGATTTCACAAGCATATATTTAATAATCATAAATGTTCAAATGCAGATGCATATGAGACTCCAAATTTGTTATTATTTGTTGTGACCGAGTGCCTTTCAAATACAAAAATAGATACTGGCCCATTGGGCTCAGTCAGAACAGAAATTACGGAGCAGAGCTCTACGTGCAGAATACTGAGCCTATAGCTCTTTCAAACTGGCTACTTTAATCACAACGCCTTTATCTAAGCATGCATTTTATGAAATGCATCAAATGACAGAATATGCCATGAATAGCATTCACTTATGATGCACAAACAGAATCTCATATTCATCAGACCTCAGTCTGACATTCAACTTTCGTTGAGCATTTAGAATTCAGTGGCAAACATATATCATTCAAATGTCAGATGCAAATATAACACTTCCAATACATTCCCGACTATTAAACTCCTCGGACTATTAAAGTCCGAAATTCATACTTAGATCAAAACAGTTCAATAATTGAAAGTTAAACAGAATAAATCAAACAATCCTAGGAAGACCATCTAGGTTGACTCACAAATGCTCCTTTTCACTTATTGCCTTAAAATCTCAGCAATGTCTGGATGATGTCGCTCAATGTGTTCCTCTAAAACATATCATACATACACATATCACAAATTTGCACAAATTTGAATTTATTTATGCACATTAATATATACTGAATACATGCAATGCATGTTCATGACAATTTTGGGTTCCTTATCATTATTCTAGTCACAATATTCATTCATATATCAATACTCAATTTAACAATCCAGACTTGTCTAAAAACATACTTTCGGGTCTACTTTGCATGATTATTATCATTAGTGAAGTGAAGTGATTTGGCAACACTTCCTTCTCGAACATTGTTCTCCCATGTCTTAAGTTTCGAATGACACCAAAATCATACAATTTTATTTAGTATTCTATGAGTTATGTTTACAATACCACAGACTATGTACATTCGAACTTTTGGCTACTACATGATCATACCCTCGGAAGTGTACAACTCATACCTCTCAATTCCCATATCCAAAAATTATAAACGTTATACCAATTAAAAGCTAAGAGAATAAACTACAAATTTTGTGAAGACACCTTTGTCTAATTCGGCTTCTATCAATACATTTTATTCAATATCAATAGGACATGATTTATGTCTCAGGTAGTACTACAATCTCAGTCAAGACTCAATTTCGAGCCAAATTTTGAAATGCTTAGAGATAGAATTAAAATTAGACTTCTAAAAGAAAGTTGTAGCCATATGACTCTACTATAATCTGAATTAATAATAAACTCATTTAAAAATCTACAGATCAAGATATAATCAAAATACCAAAGCATGTTCAATGAAATGTTCCAATTCACTTCCTCATTTTCATCCTAAATTCATCAATCAAATCTTTCCCTAATGACTTCAGATGGCTATATATTTTTATAGAGAGGTATAAAAATGTGTTATGAGTTTTGTGGTTCAAAAATCAAGTCATTTAGGGGTCGGAAGAAGAAGTTATAGCCAAAAGAATGAAAGATGTTCAAAACTGTCAAACAGCATTGTGCACTGCCTTTTATTCCAACTTCTTCCAGCTCTTCCCAAAACAGACCTTCGGCTCAATCTTTCATGGTCATGTTGACAAGGAATATGAAAGATTTAGGCAAAACATTCTTCTGAAAAAATTTTTCCTTTATGCCTTAAGTTTCTAATGAAGCTAATTTCATGCAATTTTGTTCAGTATTCTGCAAGTTATACTAAAAACACTACAGACTATTCCCAAACTACAACAAACTCCCAAAGTCAATGTCAAGTTAAATTTTCTTAGAGACAGAATTCAATTTCATTTTCTTCATGAAAAATATAGCCCTATGTCTCTAGTTTACTGTAAACCAAACTCCATCCAATTTGGATATTCATAAATCAAGTTATGTCATAAATACAGATGTAGGTTTAGTAAAATACTGCATATATCATGCTCCAGCTCACTTCAATCTTTCATCTTGTTAAGCATATCCCCGAATCTGCTTCTTCCTTCATGACCCACACATGCATCAACACCATTCATGCATGCATCAATCCACAAGCATGAAAATATACACCATTTACGCATGCATTCATTAACAAACCTCAAAACCTTAACAGAAATTATTTACATTATCATAAAACTTACTTAACTTAAGCTTCTCTCTCTCTTCTCTCTTCGGCAAAATTTCAGAACTGGGGAAAGCAAATGTGAAGCTTCGGTGAATGAAGCAAAGGCAAGAAGAGTAAAATAAGTAAAATCCCAAATGGCTAAAGGCTTGGAAGTGTTTTCGATGATGGATGAGCCAATAACACTAACATGCACAAGTCAGATGGGTAAGCATCAAATGAGGTTTAATGGTGGAGGATTTTGGTGGAGACAAAAATAAAGAGTTGCAGAAATCTTCTTGCCCAAAAATGTGACTTAAGTGGCTCATTTGTGTCTTGACACATGTCTCCAATACATGTGTTACATTTGTCCACAAGATAAGCTACCATTTGTCTCTTAGTTATAGATCCACATGTCACTCCATAATTGATCCATTTGTCAACTAATAATTTGTCTCTTATTTCAATATTTTTCCTAGTATAAAATAACTCAAAATTTTGATAAATCTCCACAATAAATTCTGAAATAATAACTATTATCACCAAATAATTTTTTAACACAATTAATCCACAATTCGCATTTTAATCGTATTTATAAATCAATTATACCTGAAAAATGTCAATGAATGGATGTACAATTATTTCATGAATGGCAACATTATTCACGTGCATGTGTATGCCATATAATGCATGAAATGCATTTCTAAATTCTCAGTAAACTCTTATAAATAAAGCATCCTAGGGTTCTAACCCTAATAATGGGAAAATGGGATGTTACATAAACAACCTTTGTTTTGACCCGTTTCAGTTCCTAAGGGCTCCAGTCCTAATTCCGAAGCTTTTCATCATATTTCAAAATTGTTTGGTAACTTTTTCAGTTGTCTAGAAAAACTTTTGGATTGAATCTAAAAATTATCAAATGTCACCGAAATTGTCTGAATTTTATTCAAAAGTGTCTCCTAAATCTCCAAAGTACATTTATGGGCTTATAAAACTTGTTCGAACTTATTCAATAGCTTTAAGAGTATTTGAAAATTTTCTAGAAACTTTCCAGTCGAATCCAGAACCATCTCTGATCTATCTGTGATCTCTGTTATAATCTCAATAATACATTTAAACGCTTAAATTACTCTAGTATACCATAAATAGAGCATACTCTATAAAATGCATGTACAACACGTTACATAATAAAATAATCAAAATTGTATATTACACTTTTAATGTTATAATTAAATCAATTAGCAAGATTCCATATTAGATATAGAATGGTAAGAATTTAAAAAGTTTAAATTTGATGAATTTAGAATGTGATTCTTAGTCGAAGAATATATTATCCAATAAGTTTAGAAATAATAGGAAGTTATGACATATCTAAGGTTTTAGATATCATCTTACAAACCCCATCAAATAAAATGTTTGTTTCAATGGTTCTCACGATAATTAGTGGGTCTAAGATGAAGTTTGAAGAATTTCAAATCTTATGATAGTAGATCCAAATGGAACTAGTGCACTTTTTGATACATTTGATGTATATTTGAAAGGTTACAAGATATTGAAATATTTACTTTTATTATGAATTTAAAGGATTTTTTAAAGATGATTATGAATTCATCATGTCTACAAAAATTTTAGTAGGAGTATAGTTATACTCTTCAACAAAGTATGTAGATGACATAATGTTCATAGAGAACAAAATTTATATTTTTTATTTTTGAAGATATGATAATCCAAGAACAACTCTTATTACATATGAAAAGGTAACAACTTAATTTTGGGAATTAGATTTATAAAAATAAACACAGTAGTTGTCTACCCATTTTAGTCCAAGTACATAAATAAAATGCTAAAGGTGTTTAGTATTTGAAATATTTGATACTTATAAAGTATCAAAGATATCAATTATTCTATGTATAAGTTGATATTTGAGTTTAAGTTTATAAGTATATTGGCTTAATTTGATGGAAATGAAGTCCTAATTAAGGTATATTTTATTTAAAACAATTTTATCTTGAGTTAGATTGGTTATAATATAGCATCAGTTGGTAATCAAACCATAATATATTTTCATTTTTTGGAAATGAATATTTTGATTAATAAGTTCTTTAATGAACTTGATATACTTCTTACATTGTTAAAGCAGTGTACTATAAAATAATAGTGTTATTAATGTATGTGAAAAGAGTTAAGTTCTCATAAAAGATCCAAGTATGTATTTAAGCAATTTCTCTTAATTATAATAATAATTGAGATGAAAGTTGTAATATTTAAGTAAACACTCATCACGAAGAATATTGTGCAATTCAATTAATTTTATCAAAGGAGTCAAAAAATGGAAATAATTTCTAACTAAATTGAAAATTGTTTTAAATCTCTATTTAGAATATAAATTTAATATGTAGGAACTGATTGGTTTATAATTTAATCATCCAAAAATTTGGAAATATTATTTTACACTATGAAGATTATATCAACAATTACAATCAAACAAGACTAGATATTTTATACATATAATTTTTATTAATTTTATCAAAGGAGTAAAAAAATGGAAATAATTTCTAACTGAATTGAAAATTGTTTTAAATCTCTATTTAGAATATAAATTTAATATGCAGGAACTGATTGGTTTATAATTTAATCATCCAAAAATTTGGAAATATTATTTTACATTATGAAGATTATATCAATAATTAAAATGAAACAAGACTAGATATTTTATACATATAATTTTTATTATGATTGCATATATATATGTTTGATATGTTATATATTCATATTTGATTGCATGTTCAAATATATGACATTTTACATGTAATATATGTTTGATGAGAACATCAAAACTAAATTTCTCACTAAAATATTAATACATGTTTAGGACTTGATTATTGCATTTCATCATTTAGGTATAGAACAAAACTTCTATTTATTGTAAGATTTGTTGAATAACTTAAGCCCCTATAACCGAAGTATATTTTATCTTAAATTAATAGGTCTTACTTAACTAATTTTATAGAATTTGGATAAGTAACTCATGGTCATATAAATTTAGAGGCATTATTAGGAATACTATAAAAGATATATTTTAATAAAAGTGGTCATTCAATAGATCTAAGAGTCACATGAAATATTATCGATAAGGATGTTATCTACCTAATTTAAGTTTAGTCAAATTATTAAGCAAATTAAAAGATCAACTAAATTTTAATTGGATCCTAACTAAATAAAGAGATTAAAGTAATCTTTTTGTAATAGCAGCAAGGACTACTATTTCAAATAAAATAATGGGAGTAATCAAATATATAATTAAAGTCCTAATCTTATTTGGTTATTATGGAATGTAATATAACACTTAGTTTGTTTACATTTATTTTGTTTCAAGTATAAATTACCCTTCTTTATTATAGTTGACACTAAGTGTTAGTGACCTTGAAAATAGGTTAGGACTGAGAAGAGTTCTCAAAGTTAGAAAAGAAAGTTGTATATCCATTATACAATATTATTATTAATCCTTGTTGAGGATTTACGTGAAAATTTTGATAGACATGTTAATGTCATATAAATGGGGAAAATATGGTGTCATTTTAAAATTGACTAATGTCAAGATGAATGTCAATACTATGATAGAATAATAAAAAAGTTACAGAGAGTGAAGATGAAAGGCATAGTATGTTAATGGAACTTTTTCAATCAATTTAGTCTACTAAAATTATAACTAAGGACTATAATTAAAGAAATTTTCTATAGTATGGCAATAGTTTTCATTAAAAGAAGATAATTGCATGGATTTCTTACCAATACAATATATCATAGAGACTAAATATATTTCTTTTTCATGCTTTTGATTATTTGATAATGAATTTGGATTCAACATTGCTACAAAATTAAGGGGATGATAAGAAATAGATTGTTAAGTAAAAGTAGTTGGATCCAAGTTTATAAGAGTTTATATATATTACATCGAGGGTTACCTATGCTTAACATAAATAATAAGAGTACACAGTTAAATAATTGAGATTAGCCTTTCATTCCATATTAGTTACACTTACATAATAAGAATGATGAAGTTCTATATAAGAATATATGGATTCTTTGACTTTTAATTTTCTGAAACTTGATAAACTTGTTAAGTTGAAAGATGACCAACATATAATATGAGATGTAGTAATAATTTATAAAAAGGTGAATTCTTTTATTTCACTAAATTTAGTATTGATTTTATATGATGAGGTTATATATGTTGAATGAAATACTAATTTAAAATTTTTAAAAGTTTAAATTATTTAAATCTAGAAATTAAGCATTGAGAATGTTGAAACACTTTTATGAGATTGATACAATTAGATTTAAATTTTTAATTATCTATAGGGAATGAGATTCTTTATAAATGTCTCCATAATTAAATTTTGTAATTGTATGTATTTATGTAAAGAAGAAAAGATAATATGTAATATTATATGTTGTAATATTTATTTCTTCTATAGTTATGTCTATTATAACGACTTTCCTTTAATAGTTCTAATTAAATCAATTAGTAAGATTTCATATTAGACATGGAATAGTAAATTTTTAGAAGAGTCAAAGTTAATGATTTTAGGGTGTGATGTTTAGTTAAAGCACATATTATCCAACTATTTTAGAACTAAATTGGATATAGAAATTTATGATATATTTAAAATGTTGATATCATCATACAAACTCCACTAAATGAAAAGTTTGTTTCAATGTATACTTATAAGATAATGGTTCTCATGATAAGTAATAGAAGTCAAATGAAGATTGAAAAGTTCAAATCTTATGACATTACATCCAAATGGAATTAATGCCTTTTTTGATACATTTATGTATAATTTAAAGGTTATAAGATGTTAAAAGATTAACTTTCATAATGAATTCAAAGAATTTTTTTTGTATGATTGTGGATTTATTTTATCAACAAGAAGTTTAGTGGGAATATGTAATGTAATGACATACTACTTATTAAGAACAATAATTCATATTTTAATTTTCAAATATATTATAGTGCAAGAATAACTCTTAGTGGATATGAAAAGGTAATAATTTTAATTCCAAAAGTTAGATCTATAGAGATAGATATGAGATTTGTTTATCTATTCTAGTATAAGTACATAGATATTACACAAAAAGTAATTAGTACATTTTATGCATGAGTTGATATTTGAGTTTAAGATCATATGTGATAACAACTTTAGTTTGGTAGAAGTAAGTCCGAGCAAAGGTATATTTTACTTATAACAATATTATTTTGAGTTATAAAGTTTCCAATGTACCATTAACTGCTAATCAAGATTTTAGTGGAAATGATTGTTTAGATTAAGAAGTGCTTTAATGAACTTAGTATATTTCCTTAAATTGTTGAGATAATAATATATCGTAGAAGATTAGAACCATTATTCTGTGAAAGGATCGAAGGTCTTAACAAAGATCTAAGTATGTATGTATGTAGTTTATCTTAACTATGATGATAATTAAGATAAAAAGTTGTAAGATTTAAGTAAGTGCTAACTATAGAGAATCATGTGGAATTCTCTCACTAGGCCACCATCTTAATAGTACTATGATTGTTATATAGAGACATGGTATAAGATACTTAAGTGATTTAATTAATGCAAATCATATATTATTGATTTATGCCTTACAACCAATAGACTAGTTATAGTTTTGTGACATAATTATTTAAAGACATTCTTTATTTTATGCATATTCAACTATTAACCAATGTAATAAATTTTATGGAATAAATGTATATTGTAAATAAAATTATGATAAGATCATAATTATGAGATTCATATTAAATTTATTTACTATCTTTAAATTGTTCCTAGTTATTGTATTGTTGATAATGGACATTATTAGAATGTAAAGACTAGCACACAATATTTTTCCTCCTTATGAAAGAATTAATCGATTTCATATACTGAAGTATGGAGATACTTAAATAAACATATAGGTGTTTGTTAGAGAACAAGTTCATTAAGCTTACCTAATATAAGAATTTCATTTGGAACATTACTTATATATCTGAAAAGTCTTATTGTCAAGATTTTATATGTATCATTTGACTTAAGATTTTCAAAGTATATCATATAAAGATTGGTATATTTCAATACTAGTTACGATCTATCCTAGGCACTGGTTACTCAATTGATAGTCATTAGACATAACTGAAATATATAGAGGTAGTTAAATAGTCCATATAGGATTCATCACCCTAAAGTGATCAAGAAGAATGTTTTGTTTTTTCAATTAGTATTAATTCAAGAAATTCTTGGCCAAGGTGGAATAATACTTTGAAAATATTTTTTAAATGTTATTAATAGAAATAATTACTAAGGGTAAAGAACAAATAGGATTGGACTTATATATAATAAACATTAATTTTATACTCTATGTCTAATTAGAACATAGTATGATGAAAGAATTGAATTATAAAAAAAGATCACACATGAAAAGGTTAGTCAAAACTATTTTGAAATTCCTAATATTTGGGTGGTTATGATGTATTGCTAGACATCACTGTTGATTTATATATAAAATTATTTATTTAGAGAATTAGAGATAAATTAAAGGAGTTTGATTTATCTAAACCTAAATACAATTTAAGGTTATAATTTGTACTCATCGCTAATATATTTAAGAGCCTAATAGGAAACATGTGAAAAATGGTTTAAAAGAAAAAAGATAATTTAATCATATTATACCTTATTATAAAGTTAAAAATTTAGGATCAAATATAAGATATTTGATCAATAAGGACCAATATTTGACATAGAATCTTATTTAGACCTAATTATTATTTAAATACAATTAATTGTAATTCCACTTAATTTTTAATTAGAATTAAAATTAGATTTAAACTAAATTACTAAAGGTCCAAGTACTGTTATAAATAATTGTAGGCTTTAAAGGAGTTTGCACCTCGTGCTTAACCCTCTCTACACCACTTTTAGAGTTCTCTTAATTAGTTCGTGTAGACAATATTAGAGGTTAAGTGCTTATGCGAGCTATGATGGTGGTGATAAAAGTATTTCATAAATTGGTTTGAGGAAAGCTACAAGAAAAGGATAAATTTTCATAATAAGGTACAAACTTATCATTTATTCTTTATTATGTTTTATGAATTAATCATATTGTAAATTTTAAGGTAATCTTGTCTTTTGAAAATCAAACAAGAAAGTTTTATTCTTCTTCGACTTCATATAGAATTAGATCCGACCTTAATTTTCTAACAAATATCATACACATCTCTATGGATTTTTTCATTCATAACATTCTAGAATTTAGATCTGAGTTAGTAAACTATTTTAGAGTTTTAACATGTTTTATTTATCATTAACATCACTAATTATGCTAAATTTGAAAGATTTTGCCTTATTTCTTTATCTTAATTGGATTGTTTTCCTCATTGGTTCTATGAATTCAAGTTTTGGGGACTTTTGCTTTTTATTTCTTAATTATATGGTTGGTCAATTTTACTTACGATATTATCTCGCAACTTGTTGATCATATCCAAAAATATTTATTGAAACCATTAATTTTTCTATTATGAGATCAACTCTAAATGGTTAGTGTAATTTTACACATATTGATTTTAATAAGTTGTATTTTTCATTTTGGTAACATTCTTATGTTAATGTACTCAAATGAAGTTTTTAAACATTATTGTTTTACTTAAATTCTTTTAATGCTTACTTTGCCTTGTCTCGAGCTATATGTTAGGAAATTAGGGTGAGATCCAATCCTGTATATAATGGAATAATTATAAAACTTTTTTATTTGACTTCCCGAAGATAAGATAACATGTAAATTATAATAAAGCATGAATCATAATTTATACCTTATTCCAATGATTGATCCTTTTATTGTCGTATCCCTCGAATCATTTTTGAAATAATTTCATCTCAACCACTATAGCCGCATGAGTATTTAGTCTCTAATGATATCTATATAATGTGTTGAGAAAACTATATAATTGTTGCAAAAAAGGTTAGCCAATGAGTACTAGCTCCCTTAAAGCTTAAGCCTGTTTACAATAGGTTTTAGATATTTTGGTAATTTAATTGAAATTAAATTCTAATCTGAATTGAACTTTAATTAGGATCACAAATTATTCTATTTAAATACCAATTATACCCAAATATGACCTAATATCTCATATTAATCCATATTTATTAAATATAAAGTATTTAATCATAAAATTTCTCAAACTTCATAATTAAGTCCAACTTGATTAAAATATCTTTTCTTTCTTCAATCCATTCTTTTTTTAAGCCATTAAGTTCTAAAATATATTGAAAATTGATATAAATTATAACCTTAAATCATATTTAAGATTAGAAAAATTAAACTCATTTAATTTATCTTTAATTTTCTAATTAAACAATTTATATCTATAGATAAAGATTATCATCTAACAACATGTTATGACCACCTAAATATTTAAGAATGTCAAAAGGGTTTTGACCAACCTTTCTATGCATGACTATTCGTATAATTTGATCTTTTCATCATATATGTTTTGATTAGAATATAGCATAAAATTAATGTCTACTCTATTTTAGTCCAATCTTATTATTTCTCCACCATTAGTAATTCATTCAATTAATGACATTGGTAAACTATTTTATAAAGTGCCGTTTTACCTTGGCCAAGGATTTCCTAAATTAATATAAATCAAGAACAACATAACATTCTTCCTAATTACTTTAGAGTGATAAATCCTATCAACTAACTCCATATACTACATCTAATGACTACACACTGAGCAACCTTTGACTATAATAAGTTATAAATAACATCAAAACATAACAATCCCTATACAAGATAGTTTTGGAGATCTCAAGTCAAATGATCACTTATGCAAACATCAGAATGAGAATTCCTATGCGCATATAAACAATGTTCTAAATGGATTTCTCATATGGGGTCAGTTAAGGGAACTTGTTCTCTAACAAGTACCCATACGTTTGTTTAAGTATCTCCATACTTTAGTCTATGAGATCAACTACTTCTTTCATAAAGAAAAACAAAATGTGTGCTACTCTTTTTACTTTCCATTGATGTCCATTTTTAATATAATAATAACTATGAATAATTTAGAAATAATATAAATGCAATATGAATATCATAATTATGATCTCATTGTAAATTCTTTTGCAATGTATATTTATCCTATAGACTTTATCATAGACATCTGAATATGTATAAGATAAAGAATGTCTGTAAATTATTATATCACCAAGCCACAACCAACTAATTGGTTGTAGGGTATAAAATAACACTACAACCTTTATATATTTTCAATTTATTTAACAAGTTAATCTTCCTAGGACTACACCCTTTATTAATTAGAACATCATTTATATTTTCCCAATTGGATGTTTACTTAAATTAGTCTTTTAGCTTATCATTTGTCTCTCGTGCTTGCAAATACTTAATATTACCTAAGTAATAAAATTTTTCTATTTTAGATTTATGCATCAGTTGACTTTGGATGGCATGAAATCCTTTTGGTTCATATACTGTCATGGCTTTTCATGTCCTACCACATTACCATATTTCTTATATGATAATAATAGAAATATAAGAGGCAAACTTGGATTATAATATATATTTGAAAGTTATATTACTCATAATATTTATGTCCGTTAAATGTCGGCCTCAAGTCTAGAGTAGCCTTGAATGAAAACTAGAACTGAGATTTAGAGTAAGAAGAATTAAGTCAAAGTTAAAAAGGGAAAAGCCAATAAAATTTGAAGCTTAGAAAATCAATAGAAAAAGTTACATTTAGAAAAATAAGTCCCTTTTTTCTAAGTCATTTTAGAATGTGTAATTCATTTATATAACTATCTTTAATTTAATTTAATCCTTTACATTTTATTATCTTATGTTAAGGACTCATTTAAATATAATAACTCATCACTTAAAAAATTGAAGAAGTAGTATTTGTACATCATCAAAGCTAATGGAACTTTAAACCTGACATATTAGCTTCTTTATGTTTATGTATGGTTTTTTCAACATTTCATATATATTGTATGTTTTCTTTTCCTTTACACCTAATTTAATTAGTTTCAAATTTAGTATAAGCCTTATTTGGACCCTTGGTTATCAAGAGCCGAAACCAAATGAGGTATTGTTAAGATAATTGAGTCATAAATTTAGTGATAAGTACTCACTATAGGTCCAAGCTTAAAATAAACTTTAAAACAATCTTACTTGTTATTTTGTCCATTGTTAAATGATTGTTTAGTGCGAGAAAGGCAAATTCACTCAATAAATAAATTGCTAAGAGGTAAAGTAAGATTGAAAGAAAATCTGAGCGAGACTAAGTTTGAAATTAAACTTAAATTCATCCAGGTGAAAACCTACAGGCTAAAGTATAAACCATAAAGCCTATAAAATATTGAAATTAAATCCAAGTGTGATGTACTAAGTCACTATTTCCTATATTCTCCTTATTACTATATTAAATTCGAAATCCATATGAAGCCTTAGCTATTAAGTCATTAACCTTGCATATTTCCTTTCAGTCCCTTATCTCATTTTATTTTCCAAACTCTAAGCTTCTTTTTAGGAATATCAATTTCATTACAAACTCTAAAACATACCTCTAGGTATTTTCTCGATTTCAAATCCCTAAATTTCATTCTAATCATTTTGTTTATTTCAAACCTTAAGAATCAACTCTAGTCACTGTTGAAAAATAGTTTGAAATGCAAGAAATTAGATGAAGAAGTGTAATGAAAAGACATGTCTTTTTAATACAAATGTCATGAATGGTCACATGTTTTCCTAAGAGGTGCCATGAACAATCATGTACATTATGAATGGGTGTCTTTAAGTCTATAAGGTTGTTTTAACATCCAATTCATGGTTAATACACAATTAAATCTTTTCTTCTTCATCTTTCTCATATTCATTCTTAATTGAAGTTCATCTTTGGTTCTCTATTCATTTTGTTGTCTTGGAGAACATTAGGCTTGTTATATCCTATAGGGAAAATTTTCAAAACCCTGCAGCAACTAGTGGGGGCAAATATTTCCTTAAAGATAGTGATTTTGCACGCCTCAAGCCATCCAACTTAAACCCACTTTTTAAACAATTTTAAGGAAATATTTTGCAATGGATTCAATGAGTATCATGAATCAATATTACATGAAGTTGGATCATTTTGATGGCATGAATTTCATACAATGGAAGGATAAGATGATGTTTCTCTTGACTGCATTGAAAATTGCATATTGCTTGGACACGAATTTGCAAGATCTTTTAACCCCACAACCAGACGATAATGAAGCAACAAAAGTTGCACGTAAGAAGTGGGAAGAAGATGAGTTACTATACTGGGGACACATTCTTAACAATCTTTTTGATTGACTTTTATGATTTGTTCACATCAAATACTTCACTAAAAGAAATATGGAGGGATTTGGAGTTCAAGTACAATACCGAAAACCAAGGTATGAACAAATTTTTATGTTGAAATATTTTGAGTTTAGTATGGTGGATAATGCGTCTATAATGGACCAAGTACATGAATTACAAGTTCTTGTCTCCAAGCTTAAAGACTTAAAGATGGAAGTTCTTGAGTCATTACAAGTAGGAGGAATAATTTTTTAACTTCCTCTTAGTTGGAATGATTAGAGGAAGAAGCTTTTGCATACCACCGAGGAATTCTCCCTTGAGCAAATTCAGAAACATTTACGGATAAAAGAAGAGACGAGAAGTCTTGTTAAAAAGTATGTTTCTGAAGTTGCAACAAAAGTTAATTATGTTGAAGGGAGGCAAGGTAATAAAAGTAGTGAAAATAAGAGAAAACACTCCGATACAGCAGGTGCTCCAAAACTGAAGGCTGAAAATTCCAAGAAAGGAAAGACATACATTAATTGTGGCAAAAAGGGACACTGCAAATAGGAGTTTTGGTTTCGAAAGAAACGAAAACATGATGTAGTGCCCAAAATACTAATAATGCAAATATAGTGGACTTTGGAACTAATGACTTGGTTGCAATGGTTTCGGATTTGCATATTGGTATGATCACTGAACTTCACATGGCCTCTAACAAAGTTGCTAATGATTGGTGGTTCGACTCGAGAGCCACAGTATATGTTTGCAACAATAAATAATTATTTAAGACTTATGAACATGTTGATGAAGGCCAAGAAGTTCTTATGGGAAACAACAATGCCGCAAAGGTCTTGAGAAAGGGTAGTGTAGAACTTGATTTTACTTCAGGAAAGAAGTTATTCTTGATTAATGTTTTACATGTACCCGAGATTACTAGGAATCTCGTTTCTTCCAATTTGGTTTGTAAAAAGGGTTCAAAGTTGTATTAGAGGGGGAAAAAGTTATTTTGTCTAAGCATGGATTGTTCGTAGGCAAAGGATATGCATGTGATGGAATGTTTAAGTTAAGCGTTAATAATAATACAAATGTTTTGGTTTATATGGCTGACTTATCATTATCATTATAGGAGACAGACTTGCACATGTTAGCAATACAACACTTAAATTTATATCCAAACATGGTTTAATATCTTACAATCATAATGATGATAAAACATGTGAAGTGTGCATTCAAGCTAAAATGATTAAGAAACCATTTCCAAAAGTTGAAAGAAAATCTGAAATTTTGGAACTTGTTCATTCGGACATATGTGAATTAAATGATATGCTAACAAGAGGTGGAAATAGATACTTTATAACTTTCATTGATGATGCATCTAAATATACCTATGTGTATTTTTTAAAGCATAAAGATGAAGCATTTCATATGTTTACAGTTTATAAGATGGAAGTTGAAAACCAAAAGGGAATGAAAATAAAAGTTCTAATAAGTGATAGAAGTTGTGAGTATTTTCCTTAAGAGTTCTCAAAATTTTGTGAGGAAAATGAAATCATACACCAAACAAGTGCCCCATATACACCCCAGTAAAATGGTTTGGCGAAAAGAAAGAATTGAATTTTGGTTGACATGCTTAATGCAATGTTAGTAAATTCGGGGTTGCCAACGAATTTGTAGGGAGAAGCTTTGCTTACAGCTTGTCACATTCATAGTAGAATTCCCACAAAGAAATTTAAAGTTTCTCCATATGAAGTATGGAAGAAAAGAAAGCCAAATCTAAGTTATCTTA
>JANZXP010030290.1:0-12768 GCA_027576715.1 Erythroxylum flavicans
ACCTTACCAATCTCGGTTAGTATTTCACTACACAATTAGCATATGCTCCTGAAAATTTCTCGCTTTCTCATTATCTGTATTTTTCTTTTGAATCTCTCAATATACTATGTTCAGATTTGCTACACTCCACATTTCATTTGATCAAGCTAGGATTTATTCTCTTATATACTTGGCATTTAATTGTCCTCACTTCCATGATCTGTAAAATTTCCTCAAGTATTCACAATATTGTTCTCTTCATCTTAAGCACACTAGATATTTCATCCTTGATCACAATCACTAAACAACTCTAGTAAATACTGTTAGGGGCCTTTTTGCCTCCACAAGTATAACCCAATTTTCCTTATGCCCTTGAATTGTTCTCTTAATCCTTTAGGAACTTATTTCCTCAATAAGGTAGTATCATCTTATGATATTTTCAATTTCCTTTGATTTATCTCTCGCGAATAACTATTTTCTCCATTCCTTAGTGTTTCCCCTAAATTTCACTTTGTCTTTGTCAAAGGTCTGTTCGTTCATTTTAGTTTCTCCACAAATTGCAATTTCTTTGCAAACAATACGTCTTGTGTTGGAAATACATTCACCAAATAGAATTTATGGTTCTTAACCCACTTACACAGATTATAATGTCGTCCAACATTCACCTCACATTTACAAGAATGTCTCCTCGAATTCTAAAATCCACATACATCAACACAATGTATACACTCTCAATTTCCTTAGATGAATCCTCACTATTTATTC
The DNA here is from genome assembly GCA_027576715.1 of Erythroxylum flavicans. Lineage (NCBI taxonomy): Eukaryota > Viridiplantae > Streptophyta > Magnoliopsida > Malpighiales > Erythroxylaceae > Erythroxylum > Erythroxylum flavicans. The sequence goes on from JANZXP010030290.1 coordinate 745, forward strand.
GTTTCAGATTCGGTCCTTCCTTGATCATAAATTGAATCAATCGTCTTACTGACCCTATCTTAATGATTTCTCAGTACTAACCTCGACATTGCTTCTCTTATCAATCAATCATTTCCCATAATTACTAGTCAGTCACTCTTTATATCTCAAGAAGAGTATTTCCCAGTCACCTCACATCCACTATGATCAAATCCTTCTCAATATTAAAACTCTATGAGGTTTTAATCTGGTAGATACCAAATTCTTACCTTTTTGCCAAATTGTCAATTGCAAACAGTACACATAGCTTTCAGTTGACTCGAGATAATATGTCTCTCTTTGTCTCTACCCCTCATTTGGGGTTTATCAAATAATCACAGACCTATTTTGTCAACCAAAATCCAGTCCTGCATTTTCTTCTTCACATTTCCATATACATTTTTCCACAATTCTCTTCCAGTTTTCCTTGCATTTATCTCCTCTAAGACCTTATGTCGGAACAATTGAACTATTTTTTTTCACCCTTCTCTTTTTTTTTCCTTAAGGTTATCCTCAATCCATATTACACTCCATCATGCTTTTATCACATCACAAATCCAAATCCGACTTTTCACTTTCATCGAGAATTGTTTCCTTTCATCGAGCTTGTACACTTTAATCTTATCACCTCTTGTGTTTCACACAACCTAGACAATGTCTTCACTTTTCTATCACATTCGCAAGTAGGACATTGCGACACAATTTCAATATCATAATCCACAATACACACACAAATATAAATATATCTACTCTACTCAAATCATATACTTTTTCTCATCTCCAATTTAGAATCAAAATACCCATGTAACTGTCTTTCACCCTATGTTCACATTTAACCTCTCCATGCAATAAAAGATTTCATTTTCTTTCAACTCGGTTTATTCACTTTAAGTTTTCATAGTCACTTGGTATTACTGCTTTCCTTAATCAGCCCATACCAAAATATTCATAATCCCGTCACATCTGAGGGGGTATTACCACAATACAATTTTCCATTATTCTTTTCTCATTTCTCATTGCCCATAAACCCTCAATGGGTCACATTCTAGCTTATTTTCACTTTTCTCACATCTCAACATTTCACACATGCTCATGCAAGTGACTCATATACATATGACTCAGACTCGGGATCAGTCGCCACTGTCTGTGATGACATGACTCTAATGCAATGCATTTGACTCATTTTCCCCTGACAGTCGCCACTGTCAGGGGAAAATCTGTACTAATATGGGCTAGTTTGGACAATGTTGTCTCTTGGAAGTTGTAGTTTGTCCTCTTAGATTTCCAATGATATGAAGTATGTAAATTTTAGAGATCGAACTTGAAAGTTATGATTTTTACAAGTTAGTGATGCTGCATAAAATGTATGCAGGACATTTTATAGCTCTTCTATTTTGATCTAATAGAATGAGAGAATGTGATGTCTTGAAATGGGAAGAAGTAGTGTCATAAGTACTATGGTTTCTTGAATTGGGAAGAAGTAGTATGATAAGTTAGAGATGAAATGAAGTTGATAAAAGGAGTTGAATATGTGTTGAATTCTGAAGAATGCTTTGACATGATCAACAGTTAAGGATGAATGTGTTTAAGTATAATGATGTTTTGTTGGTTATGATCAATGATCTTGTATGATGTGTTTTGTGGATGTTTTAAATTAAAATGGAGGTGTAAATGATGAGGAAATTGAAGTAGGAATGATAGGATATGCATGAGAGGTTTTAGATATGATTGAAGAGTTAGAAGTCTTGAATTTGACCTGTAAATGTCTGTTGGGCGGACTTCATGTCCACTAGGCGGACCTTCTAGGGTATTCCAATGTTTCTACTCAGTTCATGTCCCTTTGGAGGGACTTCATGTCTGCTAGGCAGACCTTCTCGGGTTTGTTTGTGTCCCAGCTTAGTTCATGTCCCTTTGAAGGGACATATATCCGTTAGGCGGACCTTCTCAGGACAGTTTTAAAAATGTGCAAAATTTTGACCATCTAAATGGAAAAATCTCTCTTCGGGGTCTTCATAAAAGTTGTAGAAATCGAAGTTATATTCAAAACCGTACTTAAATGACCTTGATCCAAAGTCCCTAGTGAAATGTACTTAGTTGGTTATGGAAGTAAGAGATAAATTGAGCTATGTGTTTAGGGTGACGATTGAGGATTAAACATAAGAATGGATTGTCGTTTATCAAACGCTCAATTATAGATGTTTGGGATGTTATAAGAACCCTTTAGAGTGTTGCGCTCACGTCTCATGACTCTGAACGTTGGGCTTCAAAAATGGGGTCCAACAAAGCATCACTCTATACTACATATCCTCCAGATCTAAACGGAATAGTTAACACCAGTGCTATAGTTAATCAGTGTTTTAATTCCTCAAAGCTCCTTTGGCATTAATTAGTCCATCTGAATGGTACATTCTTTCTCAGAAGCTTTGTCAAAGGGGCTGAGATCAAAGAAAACCCCTCGACAAACCTTTTGTAATAACTTGCTAGTCCAAGAAGCTGCGGATCCCAAAGAAACTGCGGATCTCAAACACATTTCTTAGGGTTTTCCACTTCATTACTTCCTCAACTTTCTTTGGGTATACCTGTATGCCCTGTCCAGATACTATATGACCCAAAATATCACTTGATCAAGCTAGAATTCACACTTACTGAACTTGCATACAATTGTTTTTCCCTTATTATTTGTAAGACTAACCTTAAATGCTCAGAATGCTCCTCTTTACAACAAAAATATAATCTACGAATACAATCACAAAATGATCTAAGTAAGGTTGGAACATTTTATTCACCAGCACCATAAAAGTTGTCAGAGCATTGGTCAACCCAAAAGGCATCACCAAAAACTCAAAGTGCCTATATCTAGTCCTAAATGCACTCTTTGGTACAACAGCTTCTACTATCTTCAACTGATAGTACCCTGATCTCAAATCTAATTTAATAAACACCTGAGCTCTCTATAACTGATCAAGTAAATCATCTATCCTCAACAAAAGATACTTGTTTGTCATTGTCACTTGATTCAACCGCTTATAATCAATATACAATTTCAAAGTTCCATCCTTCATCTTTACAAACAAAATCGAGGCTCCCTAAGGTGACACACTAAGTCTGATAAAATCTTTTCCCAATAATTCCTGCAACTAGGTCTTAAGTTCCTTAAGTTCCATAGGTGTCATCCTATACGGAGGAATAGATATATGAGCAGTACTTGGAACTAAGTCAATAGTAAACTCTGTCTCCTTATCTGAGGGTAAACCTGGTAATTCAATAAGGAACATATCCAGAAAATCCCTAACAACAAGAATATTCTGGAGTGTCTGTTCATTCTGGGTATCAGTCATATAGGCTATGTAAGCCTCACATCCAATTCGAATAAGTCTAAGAGCACTCGTTAAGGAAATCAACCTATCTGGCACTGCTTGACTAACACCTTGAAATATCACTCTTGGTTGATTAGGAGATTTGAGTATGGCTTCCTTAATATAACAGTTTATAACATCTTTATGTGCAGTACTAAACTAGTCCATACCTAAAATGAGATCTATCTCCTTTAACTGCAATACTATCAAATTAGCTTCCAACTCTGCTTGATCAACTCAAGTAATACACCCTTTATAGACTTTCCTAATCACTATACTACTACCTATTGGAGTACTCGCTTTTAGGCCAAATTTTAACATCTCTCTCTAACAATACAATTTGTATGCCAGATGTGGTGTGATAAATGAATGTGTACATCCTGGATCTAACAATGCAAATGCTTTAAATTGAAAGACATGTAACACATTTGTAACAACATCTGGGCAGTTCTGTGCCTCCTGTCTGGTGATGGCAAAGAGTATGACTTGAGACTGCAGCTGATTACTCCGTACCTCAGTCCTGACACTAGGACCTACTGAACTTGTTTTACCTCTACCTCTGCCTCTCTGTCCTGCTCCACTAGCTCTACTTTGCTGGACAGTCGTCTCAGTTACTGATCCCCCTCTCACTCCAGACCGTGTCCCAAAGTCGTAGGACAATCTTTAATCTAATGTTCAAAAGAGCCACAATGAAAGCAAGCTCCCGATATCTTCCAACAGTCCCCACTATGTTTCTTTCCACAGTGCTCACAACTAAGCATCTGTTGTGTTTATCCTCCTAATATTTGACCTCTATCACTACCAGCCAAAACTGCCTCTTGGTCTAAACCTCGACTGTCTCGATCTAGACTATGATCAGAATGATCTATTATGACATTTACTGAATCTCTTACCATAATCAACTTGAGACTCACTGTGTGTCTCGATCTAGACTGTGATCAGAATGATCTATTCTTACATTTACTGAATCTCCTACCATAATCAACTTGAGACTTACCGTGTCTCTTGACTTTAAACTGATGCTTAGACTCTCTTTGTCCATCTTTTAATAACTGTTCAATTCGGGTTAAGGTAGCCCGTAGTTTAATAAAACTACTCAAATTAGTAATGGTTAACCTCGTTCTGATCTCTATATTCAGTCCATCCTCAAATCACCTACACTTATCTTCCTCATTCGAAATCAAAGCAGTAGAATACCCCATTAACTCATTAAATTGTACCTTATACTCAGCTATAATAAGACTCCCCTATTTCATATCTAGAAACTCCTTCATCTTCCTATCCAGGAAAATCTTTGGCATATAATTCTCCTTAAAAACCTCAGGAAGTCTTCCTATATTATTCTACAAGGTTGAGCAGAACTACCAGGAGTAGTCTTCCACCACTGATAAGCTAGACCTTGTAGTAGTGAGACTACGTAGTCAAATCTGTCGTCAGACTCGCAGTCTATTTGATCAAACACCCTCTCTGTTCTTTCTAACTAATGTTCTACCTCCGCAGGGTCTATAATTCCATAGAAGACTACAAAAACATATGAGAGTTTACTGCTCTTTTACAAAATGTTCTACATTAATTGAGAAAAGTAAGTAAGCATAATCTACTAGACTTCTCAGGTATTAGTTGACTAGACCTTTGAGCCATTCTTGTTTCCAAAATTGACAGTACTAGACTTCTACTAGAATGCCTTAGTAGTTAGGTCTCCCTTGTACCTGAAAATCAACGTTGTAATTTTGATGAGTTTGCGAACTCAGTAAGTGAACCATCATACTCACTCAAGTCATAACACAATTATCACAAGTATAAACTAAATTCACAAGTGTATTTCCTAATTCAGTAGATGTATCACATCACACAATATTGAATACCATATCACAATATACATCATATTCCAGCAATACATCATAAACTACAAACATTTCATATAATCAGTTTAGAATAATCAAATCATTTATCTCAATCATTCATATCATCAATATGTACACAAACATTGTATATCAGTAAATCATCACAATTCAGTAGTTCTTCACAATCATTCACATAATACATGTAAAGATATATATAGATGTAAATGGATATATGAATCCATTTTCATTTTTACTTTGTTATGACCAAACTCCCATTTACTGTTCCATATTTATTGTGGATACCAGGCTCATATCGTATTCTATCCCGTACTCATTGTGGATAGCGGGCTCATTATTAACTGAGCTTGTGGCTCTTTGTGCACATTTCTGAGCTTTAATGTAACACACCACTCTCATAGAGCATACACCTGAATGTATCGATGATATTTCAAGAACATACTCTATGAGGATGGCACGTTACGACAGTCAAAATGAATCATTACAAAATTCTTCTAAAAAACAACACATTTTCAATAGTCAGTAATCATTTAACCCATTTCATTTACAAACATATTCAATCGTAAATGTCATTACACTTTACAATTCACATATACATTATTCAATTGTTGCGGAATGCAATGTTTAATACAAAATGACTGCAAACAAATGCAGGTACAAACTGATCCCGACCATTAATTCATGTTCATTTGTAGTGGCTATACTCCAATTGGTCTAATTAGATATCTCCTCCGAACTTGAAAGACAACATTGCAATTTTGATGAGTTTTGCAAACTCAGTGAGCGAACCATCTCATATCAAATACATAATTATCTTACACATAACCAAATATACAATATTCCTCATCTCAATAAGACATAATGAATGCCATTAATAAGACATAATGAATGCCATACATTTCATGTACTCCTTTCAGGCATAATTTGATCATGCATATCCCAATCAATTATACTATCAACAAATACATAAATATGGCATATGACTTTATCATCACCATTTTAGAAATGGATTCATAATCATATATGTACAACACATATGCATATAAGACTCCACATTCGTTATTATTTGTTGTGACTGAGTGCCTTTTAGATACCGATACAGATACTGTCCCATACCCATTGTAGGTACTGGGCTCATTAATCATGAAGCCAGGGTCTATGTGACAAATTTCTGAGCTTAAAGCTCTTTCAGACTGGCTACTTTGGTCACAACGTCTTTATCTGTTCATGCATATTAACGTGATGCACCAAATCATAAAATATGATAACAATATCATTTTTTCATAATGTATAAACAAAATCTCATGCTTATCAGATCTCAGTTTGGCATTCAACTTTCTTTAAATATAAAGATATTTTTTTAGAATTCAGATGCAAACAGAACACTTCTAATACAATCCTAAATATCATTCTCCTCAGATTATTAATGTCTGGAATTATCATAATCATAATCACAATCACAATCAGATCATTAATAGTTCAATAATTGGGAATTAAATAGAGATAAGTCAATCCTAGTGAGAACCTCTAGGTTACTCATAATATGCTTTCGATTATCCATTTCTTTCATGATCCAGAAAAGTCTGGACGGTGATGTTCAATCTTGTATATCTATATTCATGTAATACACACATATTTCACATATCATTAATTTGTCAATCATATACTTATTCAATCATTCACTCGTATATATACCATGTCACAATACATGTTCAATTGACTTTTCTGGGTACGTTTTCTTAATCACAATTCATGATCATTCAAACATCATAGCTTGTTTGTAAGTAGGTTAATACCTTAAGTACACTTGATCTTGCTCAATTCATTAACCATACATTTACTAACTCTTTTCTAACATTACAAGTATTCATATAATTCCCAATTCTCATTCATTCATTCCAAGTGCATTATTCATATCCTTTGGAATACATTTGCATTCATATGAACATCTTCATTCTGTTAACACTCCTACAATCCAAACTTAGATACATTAATATCAAACATTTTTTTCCTTAAGGTATAGCATCAATTAACATCTTCAACTTATCAAACACTTTAATCACTTCAATCTAGGTTTATTTCAAACCTTAATCAAGTCCAAATACACCAAATTAGAGTGACTTGTCCTCATATGGTTCAACCATTGCACAAATTAAAATTTACCATGTAAAAACTCTGCCCATAATCGTGGGGTACCTCCCTATAATCGTGACATAAGCAACTGCATCTGTCCACAATCGTGGGATGGGAGCCACTATCGTGGCCTACCCTTTTCCTACAGTTTTTCTAGATTTCACACTTTGATTCCAAATTCAAAACACCTTTATCATAGTCCATTAATTTTACCTCAGTTGTCCACTAATTATACTTCAATTCCTTATCAATATCATCTTCAATTCCATCTTAAACTTATTCAATTGATAGCTCACAAATCATTGTATTTCATGCATCAAAAACCATACCAGAAACTATCATTGAAACATCATTTTTCCTGAACTCATTTCATCATCAACATCATATATACTTCATTCCAATTCATAATCATCATCATACTACTAAACCATGTCATAAAGATAAGAAGTCTACTTACTTTTTAAGCTCTAATTCCACCTCAAAACATCAAGTTAATCAAGCCCTCCCTACTTGCAAGATTATCACAAATTCAGGGTACAAATGAGTTGGTTTTTTAGCAAGGAAGATAATAATTAGTTGATTCTTCAACTATCTTATAAAGGATAAACGGATAGCTTTGATGTAGCAATTAAGCAAGGATTAGACCAAAATACACAGAAGGAACCTTAGACTCATTTTCAGTAGAGAGCAAGGAAGAAGGTGAAGAAAGTTCCAACAGAAACTTTGCCACCTTAGATTCATGCAATGTAAGATGTCTTCATCCTTCATTGGCACGTCATTTGGTATGTCTTCCATTTGTATATATGATGCCATTTGTCTCCTAGCTATTAGTCCACATGTCACACATTAATCGTTCCACTTCTCACTCTATAATTGTTCCATTTGTCAATTAATTACTAGTTCAATTGTCACTCATTTAACTATGCCAAATGTCACTCAATTTTAGGCTTAGTCATCCTAATTTTTCATGTATCAAATAGTCTTACCAGTTGGCATTTTTCCAAGACTAAATGTACATATTAATTCATCAATCTCCCAATTAGTAACATTTATTTCCAAATTACTAATTGGACTCCAATCATACCAAAATTCACAATTTACATCATGTTCATTTTAACTCTTTCATACCCCAAAATATGTCAATTATGTGCTATTCATCTAACTCATAATTTATGTGTGTATGCTCATATTATAAATTTGGATACAATTATAAAATCATGTCATGAATGTATCAATTTCGTTCTATACAATACCACTCATGGGACTCATTAGTCTAACATGTTAAGTTCTTAAACAATTAGAGAGACAGGATGCTACAATTCTCCCCCTCTTTCATACATTTCATCCTCAAAATTCTTAACTAACTAATTCCACAAATAGGATAATGTTGTCTCATAATTTTCTTAATCTCCCGATTGAATTTTCCTCCTGAATGTTTTTCTCTAATAATTTGATTTTCTCAAATTTCTTATCAACTTATCCTGATGTCTGACCATTTCCACTGGTTTCCCCACACATTTCAAATCATTTGCAATCTTAAATTCCTGAGTTGGCAACACATTTATCAAATCTAACTTGTATCTTTTGAACATATTAGCATATAATAAGTGTGGACCTAAGTTCTTCTTGTAATAGCAATAGTATTATCTCAAATTTACGAAGCAAATAACGTAGTTGGATACTTTACAACGGATAAAACACATGCACTCTCTATAATATGTTCATTTTTCTCATGCCTGAGCTTCATATCTATCCGAATCCAATATTCATTTCTGACTCGCACCATATTCACTTATTCCTAACGGTGGAACTTTTGGTCTACTTGATACAATTTAGTGAAAGTCTTCATTAAAAGAAGATTTCTCTCCGTAATCATCTATACTATTTATATATTCTTTATCAGTCAACTATATTCATCATTGCTTTTCAGCCATATTACCTCAATAGGATCAATTTCTATCATGTCTCTTATAATCATAATGTTCTATATATTAAAGCTCATTAAAGCAATAGGCATGTTCATTTACTCTTTGGTATGTATCATCAGATCATTACATCTTATCCAGAGATGTATTTTCGAAAAGTCATCAATTCATATCTTATGCTGATAATACCTTGATCTCAATTGAATCTAGATATCATTTAAATATTCTATGACTATACAAAAGTTACTTCTCTATAGTAGTTACCATTTTAATATAACCCCCTATTTCCATGCTTCCACTGCATTACTCTGATTCATCTCAAAATTTTCACTATGGGGACTAAGACTTAAGAGCATTCAATATGTCATAGATCATTCCCTATATCATAACCAAGAATATAGTACATGTGTGCTCAATAACATTATTCACTAAGGTAATCACATTATTGGATACACACTTATAATAAATGACCAACTTAACCTTGAGGTTTTCTACAGATATTGTTATCATTTATTTCATTTTCCATAAGTATGTTCTCCATTAATTCAACACTCTAGGTTATGTACTCATCGTGAAATTCTTATCTCAATCCACTGATTTAACCTTATGCTAAATCATAAACTTTTAACCAAACGACCATTTTAGTTCCAAGTTTAACCTCTTAAGGTCATAATAAATTTTGATTTCTTCTAACTTTATTTGTACACTCTTAATCTTGTCATTTCTACTTATATCTTTATTTCTTTCTCAATCAATTCATGAAAATGTATTCACATCCACATCAGTTCAAAAGTATACAACCACAGCAAAATACTGATATTATATTTGCTGATATAACCATAACTATAAATACACTGAGTTTTTATCTAACATATCGAACCATGTAGCATCTCTTATTTCTAAATATCCATAAACTTTCATTTTCTTACATTATGATAGATCATCATTCTTCTCATCATTTCTAACAGTTCAAACTCTTAACGGATATTCATGCCTGTGACTTATATAAATACGACTCAGAATGGAGATTAGTTGCCACTACATACTGTGACATGCTCTAGATGTATGTAACTTGACAAATATGCCCATGCAAGATACTAAATTTGGGCCTGATACTAAAATGTAACACACCACTATTATGGAGCATATACTCAAATGTATCGATGATATTTCGAGAATATACTCTACAAGGATGACAAGTTAAGACAGTCAAAATGAATCATTGTCTTTTATGCATCAAAAACCATACTAGAAACTATCATTGAAACATCATTTTTCTAGAACTCATTTCATCATCAACATCATATATACTTCATTCTAATTCATTATCATCATCATACTACTAAACCATGTTATAAAGATAAGATGTCTACTTACTTTTTAAGCTCTAATTCCACCTCAAAACATCAAGTTAATCAAGCCCTCCATACTTACAAGATCATCACAAATTCAAGGAACAAATGAGTAGTTTTTAGCAAGGATGGAAGATAACAATCATCTGACTCTGTAGCTATCTTGTAAAGGATAAAAGGATAGCTTTAATGTAGCAATTAAGCAAGGATTAGACCAAAATACAAGGAAGGAAGCTAGGAGTCGTTTTTGGTGGAGTGCAAGGAAGAAGGTGAAGAAAGTTCCAGCAGAAACTTTTCCACCTTAGATTCATGCAATGCAAGATGTCTTCATCCTTCACTGACACATATCATTTGACATGTCTTCTAGTTGTCCATATGCTGCCATTTGTCTCCTAGCTATGGTCCACATGTCATTCATTAATTGGTCCACTTCTCACTCCATAATTGTTCCATTTGTCAATTAATTACTAGTTCAATTGTCACTCATTTAACTATGCCAAATGTCACTCAATTTTAGGCTTAGTCATCCTAATTTTTATGTATCAAATAGTCTTGCCACTTGGCATTTTTCCAAGACTAAATGTACGTATTAATTCATTAATCTCCCAATTAATAAAATTTATTTCCAAATTACTAATTAGAATCCAATCATACCAAAATTCACAATTCATATCATGTTCATTTTAACTTTTTCATACCCCGGAATATGTCAATTGAGTATTATTCGTCTAACTCACAATTTATGTGTGTATGCTCATATTATGCATTTGGATACAATTATAAAGTCATGTCAATGTATCAATTTCGTTTTATATGATATCACTTATGGGACTCATTAGTCTAACACGTTAAGTCCTTAAATAATTAGATAAATGGGATGCTATATTTAGGCCCTTTTTCACACTGGTCACTCTAGTCACAACCCCTTTATTTGATCATGTATAATAGTGTGATGGAATACATCAATTCACATAATATGCTATCAAAACTTTCATTCAATGTGCACAGTCATTTATTGCATTCATCGGATTTGAGTCCGACATTTAACATTCAATTGAGTACACATTTTCCATATTCACATATAATCAGAAAGCACTTCCATTACAATCCTAAATATCGAACTCCTTAGACCATTAATGTTCGGAATCATCATAATCATATTAATAACAGTTCAATATCTAAAAGTTAATCAGAAACAATTCAATCATAGTAAGAAAACATCTAGGTTAACTCACAGTACACTTCAGATAAGTTATTGCCTTGATGACCCAGCAATGTCTAGATGTTGACGATTAATTTGGCCACCTTTTAAACATACTACAAATTTTATTAATTGGAACAAGATCAATCATGAACTTGTAAATAGAGATAATGCAAA
>JANZXP010030301.1:0-12767 GCA_027576715.1 Erythroxylum flavicans
GAATGAGAGTGGTTGAGAAGGTTGATGGTTGCATTAAGTAAGGTAGATGCAAAGGAAAAATACAGAGGAAGAGTATCATCTGTGCTGACGTCACAACACAGAGGCAAGGGGAATTTGAAAGAAGAAGTATCGTCTGTGCTGACGTCACAACACAGAGGCAAGGGAAATTTAGAAGGAGAAGTATCGTCTGTGCTGACATTAGAACACAGAGGAAATGATGAATAAAGAGTAGAAGTATCGTCTGTGATAACGTCAGAACACAAAAGACACGTCATCATATAGAAGATAGAACACAGGGATAGAACATGGACGATAAGTGGTCAACACAAAAGATAAAAGTCAACTACAGAAGATAGAACACAGACCATAGGCCATCCACAGAGGATAATGAGAAGGAGTTAAGAAGTTATATTAGTTGAAGAATATCGTCTGTGTTACTACACACAGATTCGTCTATGTTACTGTACACAGATTCCACTGTGATACTGTTCACGGACTTCGTCTGTGATACTGTTCACGGACTTCTTCTATGTTACTGTTCACAGACCAAGTCTATGTTCACAGACTTCTTCTGTGTTACTGTTCACAGACTTGGTCTGTGTTACTGTTCACAGACTTGGTCTGTGTTACTGTTCACGGTTTATCTTCTGCCCTATTTTCAGCCCTTCAGAAGATTCAAGTGGTCTTTGAGGTCTTCATGAAAGTTGTAGCTTTTGAAGTTCTTTTTCAAACTATCTAAAAAAACCCTAAATTGAATGCTTATAGAAAAATTTATGCCTATAGCCTCGAAGCAGGTACATGTGTAAAATGGTGGACTCACCAATGCTATTCCTTGAGGTATTCGGGTTAAAATGGAGCATTGGACAAGTCGACTATTTAGCTGTAAGTCAACTATTAATAATCAGACCTGTCAGTTGGATAAATGGATTAGTCGACTATTCGAAGAGCGGAGTTGAGCTTAGAAAGGGGAGTTTTGAATGCAAGTATAGTTGATGAATGTATGTTATCTGAATGCAATCGCCTGGTTCCGAAAACGGGGTCCGACGTCTTATGGTATCAGAGAGAGCATGAAAGTTAGACTTCGAAAACAGGGTCTAACATTTGTACCCTATTCTCACCCAGCAGAACTCAATTTCAAGTAAGGCGATGAGAAATTCTAATGAGGTTGAATTTAAACAAGGTTGAGGACATAACAGAAAATCTACAAACGAGGCTCACATTAAAGGAATCAATCAAGAAGAAGGTTAAGGAGCACACAGTAGAAGAAAACCTAAATATAGCATAGAAGAAAGAGGACCTGATGGATTTTTACATTCCCTGCAGTATCAATGAAGTCAAAATAGACAGGGCATTCACAGATTTAGGAGTGAATATCAATATGATGCCCTATACCTTTAGTCAAAAATTAGGGTTAGAAAAGTTAGAAACCACAAAGATGCTAGCAAAGACGACAGACAGAATAGTTCATCGGCCGAAAGGGATTATTAAGGACGTCCAAGTGCAAATTGATATGTTTACCTTTCCTACAAACTTCTTTATATTGGATATTAGAGAAGATGTGAAAACCCATATGGTCCTTGGATGACCTTTCTTGGCTACTGCCTACTCAATAATTGATGTTGATGGGGGTGAACTAACTTTGAGGGTCGGAGAGCACCAAATAACCTTTATTGTGTCAAAGAAAGATAACAGTTCTTCCTTACTTCTAGCTAATATAAAAGAAACCGAACCTTGAGGACTATGGGAAGATATTGAGGACCTAGGGAATGAGTTTAAAAAGAAATGATCGCGGAGGAGAAAGCGAAGGAAGGTGAAGTAGAAGGAAGGTGGAACCCAAAGCATAGTAGCTCATATGTAAATGGTAAGATCAATTACTGCGCTACCATTGCACTATTCATTTAAACCACCTTGAGCATAAGAAGAGTATCGAGCTACCGACATTAAAAGAAGCACTGCATGGGAGGCAACCTATGGATTGTTAATTCCATATTATTTCCTTTGATTTGTAGATAGTTTGAACTCTATAGTTAGGTTGTTTCATTTCCAAATAAAATCGGGAAGATATAGGACTTCTACATGAATTAGATGATCTAGGAAGTCAGCAAAAGAGAGGTGAAAGAGCTGTAAACAGTTAAAGAAGTGATCTCAGGAAAGTGTAGAAGGACAAAAGAAGAAAAAATAAAAATGAACATGGCCTATGATAAGGTAAAATTGGACATGCAAATTTCAATTTAATTTTTTACTATTTTACCCTTCATTCACCTATATATTCATTTCTTTACTTTTTCACTCACTTTCATTGTAACCTTATCTCTCTAAATTTAGAACCTCCAAGCACTCTCACTTCTCTCTAACCAAATTCCAAACTTCCACTTTATTCCAACTCAACCTATTTGTAAGTTAGTATGTCACACATTAAACAGTCAGCAAAGTGCGATCAATCATCGGGACAAAACCAAGTCTTGAGATGAGGGCGAAGGAACAGGGCGGTGGACTTCGAAACACACTTCCTGATTTACACAAAAGAGGAATGTATTCATTTCCAATCACTTTATGCTAAACAAATTGTAGTCCCGAAATATTTTAATTTTGGTACACTTGATAGGCTAGAACTACGAGATAGTGTAGAGAACCTAGCAAAAAGAATTCAGTGGGAAAAGTTCATACACTTCCAATATCTTGTCTACTAGTAGCTCACTCTAAAATTCTTGACTTCCCTTTATTATGAACCTAGTAACCCTAAGGAAATGTGGTTTAGGTTACGGAGACAAAATTATGAGCTAAACATCATAATCATGTGTGATATTTATGGGTTTCCCGAGTCTTCCATTATCGATCAGCACAATGATTTTCGAGCTTCTCGCTATTAGAATGAGCTCATTGGGTTAGAGCGATTCAAAGCCAAAAATGCCCACAATAATATCATAAGAACTCGTGAGAACTTGCTATTGCACAAATTTATGTGTCAAATGGTTTTTGATAAATCAAAAACCAAAAGTGCCAACAAAGGAACTTTTCCTGTTTGTGATGCATGGATTACAGCATCCCAATGTGCACCTCCACACGTGTTGAATGCTATTGTTGTAACTCTACGTAAGAGGAGCAATAATTTAGGAATGGGATACTTGGTTTCTACCATTGCTAAGTATTATAGTATGGACTATAGTGATTTAACCGTCTACCTCCCAGATTTTTTGAATCACCATCATCTATGGCATACTGAAATTCTTAAGTCCCATAACATGGAACTCCTGGATATCAGTCAAAAGACTCATGTGAAAATCAGGGCTAGTCAGGCGAGTTTAAGCACAGCACCGCCTTAGCAGGCAGAAGAGGACTCAACTAATGAGGAGTCTAAAGAGGAAGAAGACACTAATGAACCAGCCTGGAAGAAAGTGCTCGATACAATCTCTGCGAACACAAAGGTAATTACAGATACACTTGAGGAGAACTCTAGAAGAATGAAGGAGATGGCCCGAACACAACGATGTCAGAGCTGGGATATACATCATACCTATCATTACTTCGAGGCTCAAGGCGTCTAACTGGCATCTGCGCCTCCATCACCGTGAGGCTTTGTTTCTAACCCTTTTCTTTTAAAATTTAGTCTTTATTTTATTTTTGTTTTACTTTAATTTATGTTTCTTCTTTCCGTGCATGTTTGTTTGTCTCCTTCTCACATTAAAGACAATGTGTTGTTCAGGTGTAGGGAGGGTTATGCATTTTGCTTTAAGTGTGAATGTTGCATATTGTATGATAGTTTGTTAGGTTGCATTTTATAAATTGTGTCAATGTGTCAATGGCTTAGATAAATTGAAATTGATTTGATTTTGAACATAGTCTATTAGGTTGTGAAGAGTCATTAGATCGCAAAATTAGTGAATTGGGTTCTTTGGCTAAATATGCAAGTTAATTAGGACATAGTGTGAGTTATGACCCTCTAAATTGTCACATTTATTCATAATTTTAGGTCTTTCGACTAAAGTAACTTTGCTAGTATTTTTTCATAAAAATGAGTAGCTAAAGCAACAAAATAGGCAATAAAAAAAAATTTTTAATTTTAAATAAATAACTATTTTGCCGGCCTTTGGGTTATGAATAGAGCTAGTAGCTAGTTGAGAACGTGACGTAGTTGAGTAACCAGATTGATAGGCATCACAATTGTGTACCTTTGCATCAAAAGACTATAATGACGTTCCAACCAAGCGATTAAATAAAAACATGACTTAGTCGAGTAACCGAATCGACATTCATCACCAATGTTTGCCTCCGAGTAAAAGACTAGGTCCATGTCCACAAAAAATTAAATAAATAAAGTAAATAACATGTTTTTTTAATAAAACCTACCGAATTTATTAATAGCTTGACTTTTCATGAAAATGTACTTAGGAGTAGTTACAGAGTTTGAATGACCAAAAAATTAGTAATGTGTGTGTATAATTGAAAAGGGTGAATAACTTGACATTTGGGTTTTAATTAATAAGTATGTTTAGTCCAGAGCCCCTAGATCCGAATTGTACATGTTAATGATTTGAAATAACTTGAATGATTATGTTTTAAGCTAAATTTATTTCATGAAGTTGAAGCCATTATCTCATTATTGCATTGTGTGCTTTGTGATTTTGTATGTTTTTTATTTTGTTTGCTTAAGGACAACCAAACATTTAAGTGTGGGATGTTGATAAGTGTAAATTGCATCGTGTTTTAGGGCTTAGTTCGATATGTATTTAATTTTTAATTCATTCGTTTAGGCTAGAATTGTGTTAGTTTGTTAATTATTTATGTTTTAAGTGTTCTATGGGTTAGTACAAGTCTTTGAGCTTAAATATTATGTTTTTGAGGTACCTTGATGTGTTTGTAAGTGTTTTAAGGTCAACATCAAAGAACGGAGAAGTTTCAGAGACATTTGGGCCGAAACAACGGAGTTGGCCCACGATTGTGGCCCATATGCCATGATCATAATAGAAGCTTAGGACATGGCCCACGTGACAGAAGGCTCGAATCTGGCCCACGATCATGGCCTGTAGGGCAGATGCACAAACACTCAAAAATGTTATGTTTTGAGGGATTTTTCAGTCCTTTTAGATCTTAAAAAAACCCTAGGTCTACTCAAAACACAAAAGATACTTAAAGAACAATACAAAGAGGTAGAAAGGAGCTTTTGCATCAGCCACATTTGGAGAAATCCTAAAGAGAATTCATCGAGAGATCAAGAAAGAGAAGAAGGTAGAGAGAAGAGGAGAAGAAGCTGACTCGATGTACTTCTCGGATTAGGAGTTTCTCGACATCGCTGCCTCCCATCATCTGTTCAGATCGTGTTTCCTGTTTATTTTTAATTTTATTATTGTATAAAATTGGAACAACAGTTTGATTATAGGATTTTGAATATTGAGGATGTTCTAAACTCACCTTCAGAGTTTTATCTTTGAATTAATGAAAACCTGATTGTTTATATGTTATTTGGATTTATTGTGATTTAATTTTGCGATTGCATAATTCGATAATAAACTAAAAGGGTGAATCGGATGAAAAAACAATTAAATTAGACTAACGAGAGTTAGGTAATTTAATAGAATTAGAATTAAATCAAATTAGTAAATTATGCGAAGAGAGATCTTGCATAGGTTTCCGGTAGTTTATTAAAGAACTTCAGAACTAATTAGAGTTTTAGATAGGTTGTTAATTGATAGATTGAAATTTCCATAATTTGATTAGGGTTTATGATTTAGGGTTAATGGTTATTACTCGAGAGAGAGTAATCAATCCTAAGATCGTCTAGAACTAGTAATCCAGAATTCATAATCAGTTAGGTTAGCATTAAGGATACGTAAAATCCTCTTGCTCTCAATTGGTAAATTCCTTAGTCTGATTCTTGGGTGTGTTGCAATTGCTTAGTAATAGTATTTCTGTGATTGATTCTTAAGTTGATTTGATTGATTGAATTAATTTCTCATTTTTAGTTTAGTGCAATTTGAATTTTTGTATTGTTATCTGGCCTTAGATTTTAGGATTGGATTATTCCTCCTCGTGAGATCGACACCTTAGATACTACGCTAACGAACCATGTGCTTGTAGATTATTGAAGTTATTTATTAAAACTTACACACATCAAACACCCGATCACAAAGCTAGAAATAGTCAAACTAACATAAACCTCACAACAGGTGAGAGATATTTTCATAATTAATTCCTTCTTACCATGTATATCCTTTTTACCACTAGAAATTCATTGTATCTCTCAGTTTCTATTACTCTTTTGCTTAACATCTGAGAAATCATTTGTTCTTGATGACTTTGCAACCTATAAGAGAATTAACCAAGTCATAGTCCCACATCAAGCTTATTAAAGTTAATTTTTATTCTATTGCTTTA
Source organism: Erythroxylum flavicans (assembly GCA_027576715.1). Classification (NCBI taxonomy): domain Eukaryota; kingdom Viridiplantae; phylum Streptophyta; class Magnoliopsida; order Malpighiales; family Erythroxylaceae; genus Erythroxylum; species Erythroxylum flavicans. The sequence continues at coordinate 6,373 of JANZXP010030301.1, forward strand.
ATCAATTTGTCTTTAGGAAGATTAGATATAGCCTCTTCATATTTCTAAGCTCATTATTTTCTCTTAGAACTACTATAAAGGTTTCCCTTTCAATGTGAAAAAATAAATTCATATCGAATTTATCCACTCACATTGTAAACATAACTGAACATGTTGAGAAACATATCTCTCTACTTTCATTTTGCTCTAATTGAATCAAATAATGATAGGGAACTCTCACTGGGCTATAATTGTCATTCATATGAAACCAATTCACTGTCTCCTAAATTTTCTCCCATTTGGATGCATTTCACACCAATTGGGCTTGACTTACTAGATTAGCCTAATCTGATATCTCATATAAGAGATAATTGTTGTCCTATATTTTCTTTCTTTAAAAAGTCATTCTCTAAGAATTTGATATCATGTGACTCAAATTCAATTACTCTTTCTTTACCTCACTCACCTTTAAACACATACACTTAGAAATGTCCAGAATATCTTTTGAAGATATTTTTCTTCCCTCTAGACCATAATTTCCCAAACACGTATGAGGAATTCTGAATGTAGGTTGTAAATCTATGATGATCCAAATGCGATAAATCATCTCTTATATGCCTATAACTCATAGAATGCTTAGTAACTGATTTGATGGGCACCCGATTAATTACATATTTGACTGAGAGATACATAATTTTATTGATGCTATTATAGACCTAATTTTTCCAAGAAGAACTTTATTATCCTCTCTATAATACCATTTTCTTAAAGTTTTTATGAAATAGTCAATTATCTATTTATTTCTTTTTCATCACTTAACTACTTGAATTGATCCAACAAATGATTTTGTCCCCAATCAGTTTTTGGAGCTTTTTTCTTATCTAACTAATTTCCAAATTCATTCTTTTGGAAACAATATAATGCTTTAAAGTTATGAGTAATAAAATAAATATAACTATATTGAGTATAGCCATCTATACAAATGATGAAATAAGTACCTCTGTGCCTCGCTCTGACATTCATTTGACCATATATGTCTTAATAGAGTAATTGCAATGGCTTAATAGTTCTTTATTCCCTACTAAATGTTTTCATACTATTTTTCTTTATAGATAATGTTTGTGAGTAGATAATTCTAATTTATATAGGTCTTTTAAAAAATCTTATTTAACTAATTGATTTATTCAATCATATCCAACATGACTAAGTTTAGTATGCAACAAATTAGCAATAATATTACAATCGCTAGATGATGCACTTCAATAAAAACAAACTTTACTTGTTTAATAAACATCAAATATTATAAGACCATTCAACATAGTACTATTGCTATAATAGCGAGTTCCAACAAAAAATATCCATTCCACCATTTTAAATTTTAATATTGAATCCTAGTTTAAATCTATTTATAATACAAATAAGATTCAATCAAGTCTTAGAAGCAACAAGTGCATCATTTAGGATAAAAGTTCGACCATTATACATAACTAACTTGCAGGTGTCTTATAAGTTCCAATTAAACTATGTTTTATAATGATTTTAAGAGCATTATGGTTATGTTTTAATGGCTTTTGTAAGATTTAACACTCAATTTGTCTTATTTTATTTTTCAAGACTTTTTTTAGATCTTAAATGAATAAGGAACAAATTTGGGCAAAGTTGATTCAACTTAGAGTAGTTTTGGCGTGATTTTAAAATATACTTCAGAAAATAGTTCAAGATATGAAATTATGTCCACTCTGTATGTGATTTTTAGTTCTGTATTTTCAAAATAGACACGTACTTAAAGGAATAATGATAAAGGATTTGATTATCAAGCAGTTAAGTAACATGGTATAAATTATATTGTTTAAAGCGTTTGCTGCATAATAAAAGTGAAAGGAAGTAACACAATTGCAATACAAATCTAGGTTAGACCCATATTTGTGGTGATATTCTAAATTTCTATGGTTTCTAAAAGAAAAAAGTATAGGGGACTATTATGATGGGAATGAAGATGACAGAGATAAATTAGAGCGATTGGATATAGAAAGGAGCAACTTTGAAGTGAAAGAAAGAGATTTCAATCAAGATTCATTTGAATAACTTCAAGATTTCATAATCAATGAGAATGAGTTCTTTTTTTATTTTTACTAGTTTTGCTTATCTTAATATGAACAAAACTAGGATAGATTTATATAGATGAACCATAAAACTATCTATTTGGTTTAATTACTTCATTTAATGAAAGGCTTAAATTTTTTTATGAATTATTCATAACTATCTCTTGTTTTTAAATTGAAATTCGATAGTGTTTTTATTCAATTTCATATTTCCCATATAGGAATTAAAAATTCATATATCTAGATATATTTTGGTATGAATAATAAGAGTTGCATGGAATTATATAGATAAGATCTCATAAATCTTCTAAGTTATAATTAAATATAATAAAGGCATTTACAGAACAAGTTAATGCTTTTTAAGAGTTCTGATTAGAATGTGATTTCAATCAATCAACATAAAGATAGGAGTTGTATTTCTTGAGAAAAAATATGGTTATAACTATAGAATTTTTACCAATCTACTAAATTATGATTAATAATTAAACTAAGTTAAATTTAGGGTAAAATCCATCAAACCCCCCTGTTGTTTAACATATTATCAATGTACCCACTGACTTTTAAAAATTATTAATAACCCTCTATAGCTTTATTTTTATAACACATGTCCTCCTATTGTTAACTTCTATTACAAACTCTGACAGTGAACTTCAAAATGACATCATGTTGTGCCACGTGTAGTGTAGTGTTATACATTGAAAATGATGTCATTTTGAAGTATGGAGTTAGAATTTTTAACAAAAGCAAATAGCAAAAGGGACGAGTGTTATAAAACCAAAACTATATAGGGTTATAATTGAAAATGATTATAATATGCTAAACTACATAGTAAGCGAATTTAACCCTTAAATTTAAGCATATAATGTTTTTTGGGAGATTATATCTAAATCTTGATTATCATTTAATTGTTTCATTCTTGTTTATTTCTTTGAATTGTTAAATTAGATTAGCAATTTTAGTTTTGTTAATTGACAGTGTTGTCGAAGCACTCAAAATTACTTTAATTTATTAAACTATTGTGATAGTCGTGAAACCTAATCAAATCCTAAGAGAACTAAATATTAGTTTCTTAATTTTAATTAAAAAAATAGAATAGAGGGTTTGATTAATTAACTAATGAAATAAAATTAATAAGAAATTCAATTTTACCTAACTTTGATTTAAGGGAAGGATTTCATTCAATTGTAACTCTAATCATTGATCTACAAAAAAAAATTTCACAAAAGTTTTTAGTTTGAAACCTATTAGAATAATCATAATAAGTCTCAAAATTTTTAAATTAATTGTTTCAAATCTAGCATTCAAATCAAAACTTACCATTAATTGGTTGGGTATGATAACATTTCATATTAATTAATGCAATAGCTTAATGAAAAAGACTAAACCATAAATTGAATCATTAAGATAGCTATAACTATTCAATTTAGTTTTCTTGTTTCTCATAAGTTAGATTTGCAAATATATAAATAACCTACTTACATCCTATACCAATTATTTATGACAATTATGAATCAATGAACTTATGGATAGCAATAGAATACTTAACACTGAATTAATTTGTCAGATCAATCAATATTAATTACTCATAAAATATAAGAATAATAAACAAGAAATATTTAAATTAAAATAAAATTCAGGTTTAGAATAAAACTTCTCAAAGTTATAAATGGAGTTTTAATTCCCCTTGAATTAGAAAATTCATATTTAGCCACTCATGACCATCTTTTCATTCCAAAAACATATTATATAAATATTTCAAAGATAATTATTGAAGAAACTCAGAATCTCCATATAATAGGGATGAAAATAAGGGTTCCTAGTTAGACTAAACTTTTTTAAGTGAATCTAACTCTATGCGTGATATTGTCCTATTAGTTTTAGCAATCATGAATCGTTTGGTCCATCTTTCCAAAATATGTGAATTTAATAAATGATGCTCTAATTAGATATTTCAAACCAAATTTGGTCCAACCTTAATTTGTTACTCCTAAAACAAAATAAATATCAATTTTACTGGTAGAGCATTAAAATTAATAAAAAAAGATAAGTCTCATTAATATGATCTAATCACATCTTATCATTAATCCTTTCTTTTAAGTTAATAATTCATTTTGTTAGATTAGATAATAGAAAGATAGTTATTATACATACTTGTAGTCCTCGAGGGAATGATACTTATATTCATTAGACTATACTATAAGGATGATAGTTGTATTTTCCTAGTTGATCTTTAGTGTAGTTTGGATCATGAACATCAAGTTTTTGGCACTATTTTTAATACTAAGATATTATGAATTTTTTGTCTTTGTTAACCTAATCATTTTTCTTATCTTTTTTCATTTATTTATTTCAGAACTTTCTTTCTTAATCTCGTGTTTATTTACTAAATTTTAGGATTTAGGTACTTTAGTTTATGACTAGGAGTAGTCTCAGAGTACTATTTGATCTGGATCTAAAAATATAAAAGACTTTACTTTACCATTAAGGGAGGAAAACCTAAGGATTTGAAGGTAACTACAAGTTCAAATGTTATAACTACCGAATCCAATGGTAGGACAAGGAGGACAATATACTATGGGGGATTATATTAGATTGTCACTTACAGAGACATAATCTAATATTACTAGGCCAAGATTAGAGACCATCACTTTTTAGATTATGAGCAATATAATTCAAATATTTCAACAACTTGTGCAATTTAATAGCTTGTTAGATAAGGATCCAAGTGCATATATTGCTAACTTTTTAGAGATCTCTTATATTTTAATGATTAATAAAGTTTTAGAGGATGATATTCACTTTTATATTAAGAGACAAAGCTAACATGGTTAAAATCCTTGTCTTTTCGATCTATTACCACTTGGAATGGTATTAGTAAAAAGTTTTTAGCTAGGTATTTTTCTTTAGCATGAAAAAAAAAGTCTAGAATGACCTTTGTTCCTTTCATCAATTAGAGACTGATACATTGTATAGTTCTTGGGAGACATGGAAGGAATTACTAAGAAAGTTCCAAAACCATATACTTGCTTTGGGATTGCAAATGCAAGCATTTGATAGTGAATTGAATTATCCATCCAAATAGTCAAATGATAGATCTTTAGGTGAGACTACCAACTTTAAAACTCTTTGAGGAATTGAAAAGGCCAATTAAAAATATAGTTATGAATAATTACCAGTGACGGAACTCAAGGCTAAAGCCAAAATTAGGTAAATTTCATTATATTAACATGGTGACAATATTAAGGCGAAGTTGGAAACTTCAAAAAAGAAGATTAGTAATATAAGTTTGGTAGCTCAACCAGCAAATTGATGAATTGTGATATTTGTAGTGATGAACACCTCAATTATGAATGTTAGGTGTCTAATAACATGGGACAATTGACTAAGCAAGTTGGTTTTATAGGGAATTGAATTTGAAATAATCCTTAAAGTAATACTTACAATCTAAGATGGAGAAATTATCTTAACTTTTCTTGAAATAATTAAGGACATCAAAGGTAAAGACTTTCACACGAATTTTAGTAATAATAATAGTAACAAAAGAATCCAAGTCTTGAGGAACTTGTGATAAAATTCATTACTACGTTCAAGGCTCAAAGTGAACTATATTTTTGAATTTAAGAAGCCTCCATCAATTACTTGAAAATTCCTTTTTGGAAGCTAAGCTTATCTTTGAATTTCGCTTAGTAACACTGATCCGAACTCAAGTGAGCAATTAAAAGTGATGAATATAAGGAGTGAAAATGTAATATCCCGCCTCCTAAAATTGTTAAGAGATTAAACTGTAAGATTGAGTCATATGAGTTCTTTCATTTAAGAATTTACGAGGTGCATTTCATTCACATGCATAATATTCGTATATATATATGAATCATGATTTAGAAAACATTGCAAGATAGTATATGCACTCAATTTACATATTCCAGGGTATGGAATGAAAATGAATGTAATATAAATGTGCATTTCCAATGTTTTGCATTTTGATTTACTAATAACATGAATTGATGGATTATAATTAGAGAATTGGGAATTTATTGTAACATCCCGATACCCATGTTAAGGCTAGAATAGTAAATTATGAGAAATTTATGTGGAATTAAAAAAAATCATGCATAAGTTAATTGTGACATACACATTCATTTTACACATTCATATTGTACATGCATTCATTGGCATTTCCGGGTAAATTTGATTTATAAGTGAAAATTTTGGATTAAATTGGAGTGTATTAATTATGATTTGGCAATTTTTGTACATTTTGGATATTTAGATATTTTTGGTAAATTATTTTGAGCTGAAAATTTTATTTGGAGA